>JAYKAV010000644.1:418978-476753 GCA_035582835.1 Phoebastria nigripes
TACTTAATGCCTTCTTTGCCTCAGTCTTTAATAGTCAGACCAGTCACCCTCAGGGTATTCAGCCCCCAGAGCTGGAAGATGGGGACGGCGAGCAGAATAAACCCCCCATAATCCAAGAGGAAGCGGTGAACGACCTGCTACGCCACCTGGACGCTCACAAGTCCATGGGGCCGGATGGGATCCACCCGAGAGTGCTGAGGGAGCTGGCGGAGGAGCTTGCCAAGCCACTCTCCATCATTTATCAGCAGTCCTGGTTAACAGGGGAGGTCCCTGACGGCTGGAGGCTTGCCAATGTGACGCCCATCTACAAGAAAGGCCGGAAGGAGGACCCGGGGAACTACAGGCCTGCCAGCCTGACCTCGGTGCCGGGGAAGATTCTGGAGCGGTGCATCTTGGGGGCGCTCGCAAGCCATGTGCGGGACAAGCAGGGGATCAGGCCCAGCCAGCACGGGTTCATGAAAGGCAGGTCCTGCTTGACCAACCTGATCTCCTTCTGTGACCAGGTGACCTGCCTAGTGGATGAGGGAAAGGCTGTGGATGTGGTCTATCTGGACTTCAGTAAAGCCTTTGACACTGTCTCCCACAGCATTCTCCTAGAGAAGCTGGCGGCTCATGGCTTAGACAGGTGTACTCTTTGCATGGTAAAAAACTGGCTGGACGGCCGAGCCCAGAGAGTTGTGGTGAATGGAGTGAAATCCAGTTGGCGGGCGGTCACGAGCGGTGTTCCCCAGGGCTCCGTTTTGGGGCCGGTCTTGTTCAATATATCTTTATCAATGATCTGGATGAGGGGATTGAGTGCTCCCTCAGTAAGTTTGCAGACAACACCAAGTTGGGTGGGTGTGTTGATCTGCTCGAGGGTAGGAAGGCTCTGCAGAGGGACCTGAACAGGCTGGATCGATGGGCCGAGGCCAACTGTATGAGGTTCAACAAGGCCAAGTGCCGGGTCCTGCACTTTGGCCACAACAACCCCATGCAATGCTACAGGTTTGGGGAAGAGTGGCTGGAAAGCTGCCTGTCGGAAAAGGACCTGGGGGCGTTGGTTGACAGCCCGCTGAAGATGAGCCGGCAGTGTGCCCAGGTGGCCAAGAAGGCCAACGGCATCCTGGCCTGTATCAGAAATAGTGTGGCCAGCAGGACCAGGGAAGTGATCATCCCCCTGTACTCGGTACTGGTGAGGCCGCACCTGGAATACCGTGTTCTGTTTTGGGCCCCTCACTACAAGAAGGACATTGAGGTGCTGGAGCGTGTCCAGAGAAGGGCAACGAAGCTGGTGAAGGGTCTGGAGAACAAGTCTTACGAGGAGAAGCTGAGGGAACTGAGACTGTTTAGCCTGGAGAAGAGGAGGCTGAGGGGAGACCTTATCGCTCTCTACAACCACCTGAAAGGAGGTTGTAGCGAGATGGGTGTTGGTCTCTTCTGCCAAGCAACTAGCGATAGGATGAGAAGAAATGGCCTCAAGTTGCGCCAGGGGAGGTTTAGATTGGACATTAGGAAAAATTTCTTTACTGAAAGAGTGGTTAAACATTGGAAGAGGCTGCCCAGGGAAGTGGTTGAGTCACCATCCCTGGAAGTATTTAGAAGACGTGTAGATGAGGYGCTTGGGGACATGGTTTAGTGGGCATGGTGGGTGTTGGGTTGATGGTTGGACTTGATGATCTTAGAGGTCTTTTCCAACCTTAATGATTCTATGATTCTATGAATATCTCAAGTACTGAGTAAGCCAAGTAAAAAAAATGAATGAATTTAGTCAATCTGTTTTCTGTGCATAGGGCTTCTCCTGATTCCTGGGGAGTTTTCCTTAGTAAAGCTGGCCAATAGAACAGAACTCTCCATTTTAAATAACTCAGCCAAATGGAAGATACGTGCAGGAATTTGTGTTTGTGACAGATGTCGATGTTCATAGTGATGTGTTTTTTCTAATATAAACATGAGTCAGCAGTGTGCTCGACCTACAAGGAGAGGCCAAGGGAACTGGGTTTCTGGAGGCAGATCTTATTTCTGCCTACCACTACCTAATAGGAAGATGCAGAGGAGATGGACCCAGGCTATCCTCAGAGGTGCAGAAGATAAGGACAAGAGGCAACAGATAAAAGTTGATACGTGGGAAATTCCAACTAGATACAAGAAAAAAGAAAAAAAATTACCATAAAGGTGGTCAAACACAGGAACAGGCTGCTTAGAGGGGTCAAAGAATCTCCATTCCTGAAGATATTGAAACCTTGACTGTACAGGGCTCTGACTAACCTTCTCTAACCAGATTTGCTTGGGGCAGGAGGTTGCATTAGATAACCTCTAGAGGTCTCTTCCAACCTAGATAATTCTATGACTTCGTGTTGGACGTAATAAATGGTAGCTTGAAGAGTAGCTACTACAGGAAAGCACTTCACCTGTGATTCCACAGGGCTTGACGTCCAGTTTGTATCTGGGTACCTGTCTACTGCTACTCTAGACTTTTCTGGGTAGTCAAAAGTGTGACTGATTAGAGATCTCTGTTTATCACAATCAGCTGAACACAGCTCAGAAATTATTCTATTACAGAATGAACACGGACAACAATGTTAGAGAAAGTTCTGCAGAAGATTTACGCCACTCATGCACACTCTAAATCATTTTAAAGACCAGTCTATCAAAGCTTTGTCAATAGTTTTGCTGCTGAGATCTACCTCTGAAATTTCTAAAGGAAACCATTCAACCAGCCCATCTGAGTTGTATCTGTGTCCATAACCAAGTGAACCTTCAGTGCATTTCACATTTTAGGTGCAGACACAGGCCATAGTTTGCCTTCCTGTAAGCAGTTAGATAGAGAAAACTGAAAGAATGAGAATTTCTCTGCATTAAAGCATAATCATTCTATTTGCCTAATGTATCTTTATAAATGTTTCCATATGCTAAACCAAACAGTTTTCTATTGATCCTATAAGCATTGCAGTGTCAGCTGCAACACAGACTGAATGAAATTACTTGACTGAAATAAGAGAGCCCGAACATTCTAGAATGTATGTCCCTGTGGTAACATCCATAAGGAATGTTTGTATTTCAGATAATCCTCTGCATTCCCATAGATGCTAAAATTTGCAGCAAAGAGAAATGAGCATGATGTGATAAGTGCCAAGAGCAGGCTGCTTTTGATTTATTCCTCCCCTCCCTTCATCTTCCTTTCTGACTTTTCTCTGGATAACAGCTGCACTCCCAGATGATGTACTATTGGTGCTGTGCTTAACAGAGCTCTCTCAAATGCTCCGTAACGACGGGAGAGCCGTCTGCAGAACAGATGATCCATGGCAGAATGTTCACTCTTGAGGCTGCCAGTGTAAAGTAGACAAATGAACCATGTGCCCATTCAGTTCTTACTTTTGCTTATGTTTATACTTTACTTTCCTGATGTTTATTTGGTGTTCTGATGCTGCCACATGCAGGTATAAGACTGCTATGATATCCAGGGACTCCCCTTCTGACTCTAATTACCCCACATCCCTTGCAATTTCTGTTTTGATTCCTCCTAGCACGAGTTCTCTATGTTTCCTTATTAACAGATTATCAAATAGGTATATGTGTATAATATGTAGTAAGTCAGGGCAAGCTGCAGCTGGCTGTGCTAATGAATAAAACTTTTTAAAGTCCCCAGAAAATATGATTTGATAAATGGTTTGTTACAAATCTGCTAGAATAGCAGTAGTTGTTCATTTTCCCTCTAAGCAGTCTGAACAAAATGCTTCTAAGCATTATGATTAGACAAGATATATCCCAGCACAATCTACCACCTATCCTCCAGCTACCAGAATAATGGGAAAAGGCAGAAAACAGAACTGCTTGCCTGCAGCCTGACCTTTCATTCAGAGAAAGCCAGGACAAAAGTCCTGCATTTTAAGCCAATTTCAGTTCTAAATCTGCCCTAGTTTTAATGTATGTAACTGAACAAAGAAGACTAGCCTAGCTGGTTTAGAGTTTCAGTTTTGTTAAAGGATCTTTGGTGATATAGAAAATGAAGACAGAAAGAGTGCTAAGTATTTTTCCGTTCAAAGTCTGTGCTTTCTCTGTTGCCATAGCTTTGGAACCCTTCTCAATTAATTAGCAGTACCACATCATCATTTTCACTTACTTAACCTCAATTTCTGTTGTTTGCATCCTTGAGTTCAGAGACCATAAGAGCCTTGAAGCTTATTGTCTAGATAAGCTTTAAGACAAAAATGGAATTCATGGCCAATAGCTTTTAGAGTAGCTTGAATTCCAAAATTAAAAAAAAAAAAAAATTCTATTTCTTTCCAATTTGAGCTGCTTGGGTTTTTTTTATAAAAAGGTATCTCCAGCCCTAGCAAAAAAAAGTCTTACCAGAAATGTTTGTCCAGGCAGTATTTCTATTAAAACATAAAAAAGAGCCTTGAAGCTTAAAACCTGTCTACACAGCCCAGTGTTCTGGGTTCACTTCATTTCTAAGAAGTAGGTAGGTTCCATGTAATTTGATGATTCAAAGAATTAGAGGGACGTATTTTAATAAAAACCGAAAAAGTTATTTCATTTTTGAAAGTTTAAATATTCATCCGCCTCCCTTTTCTAAAGAGCTTATCATATCTTCAAGTCAACATTTGTATTAAAATCATATCTGAAATTATCTGAAGACTATGCCTTAAGCAACGGAAAGTTATTCTTTACAAAATCTTCAATTTTGCAAACAAATAGTATGTTATTGTTTTTTTCATTAGAAACTTCTTTTTTAAAAAAAAATTAGAGATTATTGCCTATTTTACATGTTTAAAAAGTTGGCTATGTCAAGTATAGATACAGGTTTTGAGATTTAGTGTACTGAGTAACTAATTAACAGCAACAATTCTGTCCATAAAAATTCTTCAAAAAAAAATTAATCGTTCTCTTGTAGAAAAGAAAATGTAGTAATATAAAGAACATAAAATTACATTATTGATGCAGGAAATTGATGTTACTTCTTCAAGCTCCGGATATTCTATTTTTTTTTTATTTACAAAAAATGCTTTAAAAATTATCCAATACATCATATTCATCTCGTCTGAGATATTTATATAGTACTTCCTGTGCATTCTTACTAGCTTCCTATCCATCTACCTTATTTTCCTATCAAATCCACCTAGTAAGATTTACTTTAGGAAACTTGTTAGCAGTTACACGCTTTTTTGCAGCTGTCTAAGCATGAAACCTATGTTTCTGTTAGTAATGTGTCCTAGGACAGTTTTTGCTGCACTAAGGCTTGAATGAATCACACTTCTTTTTATCTTCTGGCTAATCTTCAATGACGTCCACGAAATAACTACTTTCCTTCTTATCTCCTGTTAAGGGACGTAACTGAGAGGACATGATAGAACTAGCTTTAGTTCAACTGAAAGGTCAGCAAAGAGTAGGCTGTCAAATTTGTCCTGACAATAATCACCTGGCCTGTAGGACATTGACGACTTTTAAGACATTCATTTATGTGAAGCAACTTAAACCAGGTCTAGAACCAGATATAAATTATTCTAACTTAAGACTTTTATTTTTCCTGCTGATATTGTTTCATTTTTCATGGAATAATGCAATATCCATTTGGCTACAGTAAGAGGCTGTCACTCACTGGCTATAGGATCCACATGAAAAAGAAAAACAGTAAGACACCTAGACAACTGCCTATTCAACAATAATTGAAGATATTCTGTTCACTACAAAAAAAAAAAAAAACCTTCGCAAGATGATAATGAGAAATCTATTCCAAAACATTCTATAGCCTTGTAGCTAAGAATGTGTTCTTAACAAATAAGGGTTTGATTTGCTTAGGAAAGAATTTGAGCCCAAGTCTTTCCCTTGGCTAAGTCTCCCAGAGGCTAGAGTACTTATCTGTAATTAATGTCAGGAGCTTTCTCCTGTTGCATTTGAGAAGGACAGTTAACCTGACTTCAGCACAGATTCAAGAACAAAATTTAGTCCTGAATCCCAAATGGATGCAGGTGGTATCTGTTGATTTAGGTAGGCAACATATTGAGTTAGTTTTCTTAGAAAATCTCATGCTCTGAGTTTGCTTTTGAGAAGCCCCTCTGTTTACAATCACATGACTGATTCTAGTTTCCTTCAATTTGTGTGGTATGAAAAAGAGGAAAAAAGTTTATTTGCCTAGGTTATGTTCACTGAAGTAATGTGGTACTATATAACTCACCTTGTTCCCACATCTCTATTTAGCATTTCCTACTCCCTAGACAAACACACCTAAATTACTGAAAACTATAAAACTCTTTTTAGACTTTTAAAATATACATTAGATTCTGAATTCCTGTTCCACATAGAATTTCCACATATTAATTTCCCTAAGACTTTGGGCATCTGAAACAGAGACCTAATATTGACTTCCTTGTGACTCTCACCTACAATCCTTTTACAGATAATGTTATTGACACCAGTAGGCTTAGCCCAAGCAAGGAAAAGAATAAGAAGTGGAATTATAATGCTAAAGCGGGTATTAGAATGTATTGTGAAAGAGTTATGCAAGGGACCATTTAAAATTTATGAAATGCCTTCGAAAGAAGCAGGTTTTTTTTCCTTTTGCTACGTAAATGTCAAGTTACACTAGCTTTCCAAAAATAACAGTAATTCAAAAAGCAGAAATAGATGAGGGTGTACTACACACCATATTTCCACATCTATCAGCATCTGATTTTGGTTTCTAAATTTAATCTTTGTAACAGAGGGATACATTGAGACCAAATCAGAAATTACAAAACTATATTACAGTATTCACTTAACTTGTTTTGGGGTAAAATTCTAAATCTAGAAAGATGAGCAAACAGATTTAATTATGAACAAAGCTGATGATAGTTTTTTGTTCTCAGTACTTTTCTCAGACACTGTAACTGCTATAATAAAATCCTAAAACCAACTGCATAACCACCACTAGCCTCCTCATAAACTGAAAATATTTTATCTCGGTTTTGAAAGGGGTATTTTCTGCTATTAACTCATCATTATTTAATTTTTCTTAGAGAGGCAAGTTGTTGCAGGTCAGATACAGATCATGATACTCATTAAATATGCTTTATGGTGACACCACGATGACATTCAGGCTCAAAATTTTAAGTACTTGCATTTCATCAAGCATTGTTTTGAGGAATAACAGCCCTTCATTTCAGCACTTCAAAAGGCAGTTTTTCATTCCATGCTGTCTGAACAAATGTTCCTGTCCCAAACACCTAGCCACTGACAACTTTTGGGACTGTGGTGCAGCACATCAATGATATAGTTAAAAGTCCTTATCTGTTATGCCCAGTGTGGCCTTGGGAGAGTTCCTGATGCAACTACAGCTTAAAATTTTGTTCTCACTCTTCTTGTGTAGCATCGAACTCAGCATTAATTTAAAAAGCAACATACTCACAATTTATGTCCAGGGCAGAGCAGGTTAATTTGAAATTAGAAAATCAATCCACCTTACCTAAGGATAGATGTTTGATGTTCCTGGAATGAGAATTTGTCTTGCACTAGTCATCGCTTGAAACATCACCATTATCTCAAATTTTTACTTCCCTGTAAATGGATCATCACAGACTGAGAAATCTTGTCTTAATAAGCACTGGACAGCTACAGAGTTTGCTATTTCCAGGTCACTTTATGAAAAATAACTAATTAAGCAGAATTTAAGAAGTTAACATGACAGTTTTTAACATCTGTGTAATGCTTCTGCTCATAAGTTAAAATGGCATATTTGTTTTCACCCAACTTTTAGACTGAATAATTTTTAATGAAGAACTTAAAAATTTACCAAGGAGTTATACTCTTAGAAGCTTTTCAAGACAAGATCAAAACCACAGTTTCTAGGAATCTCTCTCATCCATCCCATTTAATCTCACCTTATGCCCATTTCTGAGTTTTTGTCTCATATAGCTCAAGTACATCAAATTTTGATTCTCGAAGGACAGCAATCATTGTAAACAAATGGGGGCTTGCAGTTAGCAGAGATGTGGTGGGTTAGCCTTGGTCGGCAGCCAGATGCTCTTCATTCCCCCTCCTCAACAGAACGTGGGGAGATAATAGGATGAAAAATCTCATTGATTGAGATAAAGACAGGGAAATCATTTACCAGTTACTGTCACAGGCAAAACAGATTTGATTTGGGGAAAAATAATTTCATTTACTGCCAATTAAATTACAGTTCTGTAGTAATAAACAAAGACAAAAAAATTAAAACACCCCCCCTCCCAGGCTCAGCTTCATTCCTTCACTCCAGACTCCTCCACCACCCTGCACTGAACAGCACAGGGGGGTGGGGAATGGGGGGCTCTGGTCAGTCCATAACAGCTCCTCTCTGCTACTCCTTCTCCCCTGCTCCAGCGTGCGTCCTCTATGGGCTGCAGTGTGGATATCTGCTCTGGCGTTGTCCTCCCCGTGGGCTGCAGGGTGGTCTCTGCTCCGGTACCTGGAGCACCTCTTCACCCTCCCTCTTCACTGACCTTGGTGTCTGCAGGGCTGTTTCTCACACTTTTTTCCTTCACTCCTCACACCGCCACACAGAGTTGTGCCCTTTCTTAAATATGTTACCACAGAGGCATCGTCATCTTGGCAGCAGTGCCCTGTGGTGGGTCCGTTGGAGCCGGCTGGAACTGGCTGTGTCCGGCCTGGGGCAGCCCCAGCCTCTCCTCACAGAGGCTGCCCCTGCAGCCCCCCGCTGCCAGCGCCTGGGCACCTGCACCCAGTTCAAGAGAAAATAACAGTGTTGCTTTCACTTCTCTCAAAATGAAATTTTACTTAACTAACATCTAGGCATATCATTCAGGATTAAAATCAGGGAAAAAAATACCTTTTACTCTCACTTCTGGTGTGTCATCCCACCAGCAAGCTGTTCATAGTCTTGGCATCGCAACTGTACTACAATCTATTACCTATCATCTCTTTTGCTCTTGTGTGAAAAGTCTCAGTTCTTACACGGAATATATTGTCCTTACACAGCAGGTATGGGAGAAAAAATTATCCCAGTTGTGAAACTCGGGATGTACATGGTCAAACAAGGATTTCATTTCAGTTTCAGACCTTCCTTTCTATTCCATCACGTTATTACACTCCCAGAAAATAAACAAATAAAATCGTTGAAGAGCACAGTCCTTTTATATTAATTTACTTGTTAATTAATTTAGTGCAGTAACTGCTTACTAAATTACATTCTTCCATCTACATTATTCCTTGTTATAGTTGTTTCTTCTGGCTCTTGTTCCAAAGAAAGTTATAACCGTCTTACCTCACCACACAGGCTTCAAACAGCTTGCCCCAGTGTTCTGGTGCTCTGGTATATTTTAATAATTACAGTTAAAAAAAAAAACAAAACAAAAAACAAACAAGCCAAAACCAAGAGCAACTTTCCAAAGTGGAGTTTTCCAGACCCATTAGAGAAACAAGTGCCTCCTGTTCATCTCCTGACTGCAGGGGTAACACAGCCAGTCAGCTTGACTTCTGGACACCGGTTCAGCAATGAATTCAGGAATCATGTCTATGATTTAGTTTTCTCACTATGTCATCTTCGCACAGACATGTTCACTTTTTCATATACACAAGTACAAAAATGTCTCCTCAACTGACTGTAGCGGATTGGTTTCATGATCTTGATTGGTTCACTGTGATAATGATCATTTGCATGTTCTCAGCTCTTTCTCTGCAGGATTAATTAAATTAACATTTTACTGCAGCTATGTACTTCAGTTAACATAACTCACTTCATGTGCAGTAGGTTGCACATAAACTCAGATATCAGTCTAAGGGTTTAGAAACAGGTAGATGGGGAGAGACAGAATGTTAGGATCCTCTTTTTCTAGCATTATCTATGTTATAAGAAAATTGAGATCATGTATACATCTAGAAAGACAAGACAGTAGACTAGCAGCTAGGGATGGACAACTTTTTCAATAATTAATCTACAAATAATGTGGTCTGTTATGAGCTGAAGCATTATCAGAAGAAAGAAAGAAAAAAAAAAAAAAAAAAAAAAAAAAAAAAAAAAAAAAAAAAAAAAGAATTGTATTTGCTAGACAAAAGCCCAGAAGAACAAATGTTCTTTCTTTCCCATACTCCTGTGTGAGAGACACCTGCCACCTGTCCAGACTCAGTGACTACTCTGTCTATCAAGAATCTGAATACAAACTGCCCCCCTGCACGACCCAGTGAAATGGTATTCTGAGAATGGGTTTTTCAAAACCTCTCCTTTCCTTCACTGCAGCTGACTTAGATAGCTCCCCAACTTTATCCAGCCTGGAAGCAAGAATGCCAAGCAAGTAAGATACTGTTAGAAATTTCTTCCTTTTCCTGTTTAAATTCCTGGGGCCACAAGCACTGACCCAAATATTTGTGGCCAACCTGCTGCCCACAGCAATAGGCTGCAGAAACATTGGCAGTGAGACAAGTGTTGAACTGGAATCCAGTTGTGAAGCCTCTTTAACATGAGTTTTAAATGTCTCTCTCTTCCTCAGGCTAAGTCTGAATCTGAGGTCTGAGTTCTCACCTTCAGGTGAGCATCCTAACAGGAGACCAACTAAGGACATTCTGTGCACGAGAAGATTGCTATGTTTCCAGCTGAAGCTGTCCCTCTCTGCAAAATTAACAAGTATTCCTGGAAGACAGAGAAATTCTCCAAGACTGAGGGTTAGTCTTGTCATTACTGAGTCATTACTAGCGAATTTTTGCTCATGTGAAGCATAACATTGTCACAGCAAATATTAAAAGTGTTTTTTTCTAAAATGGTTTGTAATCAGAGGCTGAGAAGCAGAAGCAGGAATTAGAGATGTGCTGTAACTCCAGATGTTAGAGTGCTTTAACCCAGGAGATCTCAAGTGGAAGGATACTCTGCTCCCTGTTCCATCAGTCTTGTTCTACCTTTTTGTTCTTTGCTTTTTGGTGTTACCCACACACAAAAACCGCCCAAATGCCTGGAGAGAAAAGGGAAAATGCAGTTTAAAAATGAAAGTTTTGTTTGGATTAAAGATGTGCAGTCAAATAAGTTGAAGAAGAAAAAAAAGGGGGAGGGTGGATTTGCAGGAGGATTTGCACAGCCTTCCAAAGCCTTCTGAAAATGTCAGAAAGAAAAAGCATAACTTCAAACACAATAACAGAGAAGATAATCAGTCTCTGAATTTCTTCCATCTAAAAAGACAATTTTGAAGGTCTATACATCATTAGTTATTACTATAGTGTATTATAATGGCAATCTAATCTCTATATTCTCCTGTGTTGCTAATGTCCCCATAGCTATTCAGCTGTGTGCTGTCACAAAGGAAAATCCTTCACACTTGGGAAAAGGATGACTACCACCTTGGCTGTGTCCAAGGACTGAATTTAGGAAACCCAAAAGAAGTAGTGTTGAATCTTACATTATCAGTTCAAAGATTAAACTATTGTTCCACAAGAGTAAGTAGTTTTCTGACTTGCCAAATCAAAAGCTTTAATAGGCAGGTATGCTCTATGAAGGGGATTACACTGTTGGAAATCTAAATTACTGCTTGCTAGGGAATGAGTAGGCATGTTGACAACCTGTTTGTGTTAAAGCCTGTGTAGGCAATACCCAGGCAATTTTATAGTCAAAGGATTTCAGTTTCCATGGTTGCTAGTCTATAGCCTCTGATTTATTTTACACACAAAAAACGTACAGATTAAAGTAAGGAAGGCCTTTTATTTAGACTAGTCTGATGGAAGAGCACGCTATTCATTTTGCTAGGTGCCAGAACCAAAAAACATAAGCACCCTGAAGCATTAAAATAATCACCATAGAACACTGAATTTTAGAGTTATTTATATTTGGTTAGCTACAGAACATGCAACGAGTAAATATATACTGAAGACTAACACAATCTTTCCTCTAAAGATTTTTACAGTCCAACAGGATAAATGGCATTCTGAATGGAAACCAAATTACTACAAACACAGTAGAGTCAAGGTAGCTCAGCTATTTATTTAACATTTTTAGAAAGAGTAAATGAAGAATGTGACCTTTACTGTTACTGGCACAAAACAGACCCTCTAGCCATGTGATTTGTATTTATTTTATTCTTCTTACAGTCCAAGGCTCTTCCGAAATACTTCTCCAGTCTTATTTACTAATTAGCTATAGTTAAGAGAAATGTACATGCCTGGGGATTTTAAATACTCCCATGCTATTATCACGCATAGAGTCCTCCATCTGCAGCTAGTTATATATCCATTAGATCCATTGGGTGTGTTTCTGTATACTAGATGAATTTGAGTTGTTTGCCATTTGCACTTGAATCATAAAGTGTAACTTTTATTCATTTATAGCCTTTGATTAAATCTTGCTGAGATGATCTTTTGAGCCTATTTGCCCCCTCAGGTATAGCTACTATAATAATACTTAGTAATTTTGCTCTATGTTCAAACTTGAAGTTTGACTTTTAGCTTCAGAAATACTGCCACTTGGCAAATCACAATAGTGTTTTTCAAATTTAAAAACAAACAAAAAAATCAAATTCTATAGGAAAACAACTTTCAGTTACAATATTCTAAAAGGAAAGTCAGAGGTGGGTGTAATCCCCATGTGAATTAAGACATGATAAGAGGGAGGACTGGAATGGGTCAACACAGCAGGAGTAGGTCACATTCTTATTAGCCCAGGCACAGCAGTAAAATGGTGAGGTCTGCCCTGGACAACGACAGCCATGTAGAAAGCCATTGGCCTCCTCGTTATGCTCATCCCCTGCTCGCTGGTGTTGCCATTTCTCAATCTCAGTGCAGTGCTGCAAACACATTTCCTTGTTACTGTTAAGGTTCTCAGAGAGGCTTAGACATTGCTTTGTGAAAGTGAGCAGAAGTGGAGGCAGAGCAGCAAAGTGAAGGAGATGGAACACCCTTATTTCTTTCCCCTCTTTTTCTTCCTCACAAAGCTCCATGCCTGGAGTTGTTTAGAAGAGCGCTACCTACATCCAACTAACTCCTAGCCTGCCTGACAGTGACACCTTCTTGTTTACAAGACCAAGAAGTATCTTGTCATAACTTTGATGTTTCAGATACAATTTTTTTTTTCCCACAACCTAGTATTGTTAGTGTAGCTGGCATGCATTACAGTCTTTTAGAAGAACTGCAGGCTTTACAAAAACAAACAGAGGAAAAAAAAAGAAAAGAAAAGAGTTTACTGGAGCAGGGGGAAAGAGGGGTTTTGGCAAGAAGCAATTTTTGACAAAAGGAATAAAAAAATCTCTGGTGAGCAGGTGGAAACTAGGTAAGCTTCAGACATGGATTTTAGTCTGGAAGGATGTCAAGGAAAGCTGCCACAAAGTCATTGCCAGAAAAATCCACTCTGGTGAACAAAACATCTAGGTTCTATCAAAAAGGTCATAAATTTCATCCCAGCATTTAGTTGTTCAATGAACTGATTACAGTGCCACATTTTATATAAAAAAATGAGGTCAAGTAAAGAGAAAGGAAACCCCTGAAGTCCTGGGCTATAAATGTGTTCTATATAACCTACCATGGAAGAATTATTTAAAGATCACTCAGCTTGCACTCTCCAGAGATTTCTGACTGGACATTTATTATTTTCCTACAAGAAACCTGACTTACTGCTCTGAATCACTGCTCCAGTTTTAGAATGGAAATCTCAATGGACTTGTACTGATGTAAAAATGGAGTGTAAAAATTACAGTAATGAATCCAGCTCAGTGACATGCTGAGTACTGAAAGTCATCTTTTTCAGTTCCTGAATTAATTTTTGAAGATCCAATTTTAATGTTTAAGAAGAATTACATTTCTAATTGATCTTTGAAAACACAACATGGAAAAAAATTGGATTAAAAACATCCGAATCATGAAAAGGCACCTTGAAAGCAGTACTAACTACAACTGTCTGGGTTTTCTATCATTTTGACTATGTCTTGATTCAYTTAAACTGTTCTTCCTGAACTTCTGGATATCCAAAAATGACAAGAAAACTTTAATAGAAAGATATGAACTCCTAGTTTGCAGGCTGCATTTAGACAGACTCTTGTATACCATGCATAATGGGAAGTGACTCTTTACCTGTTCCTCTCTACTTGCCAACAAAAATATAGCTCAGAAAGTGGAACCAAACCTGAGATTATATACAAATTTACCCAACTAATTTGTAGATTCCTTTAAAACAATGTAACAATAGATAGTAAAACATTTAGACACTTTTCTACTTTGAAAATACCCAAATACTTTTTAAGAAACAAGTATTAGGCTAACGTGGAGGAGAGAAATATTTTTGGAAATTGCTTGAACTCATATTTAGGTATTTTTCTGTACAAGTAAGGAGCCAAATTAAGCATTAAACCAAGGCAAACCTGGACAAACTCCATAGAAGTTAGCATATTTAGTCAAAGAAAACTGACAATAAGATCCAGCCATACAGAATATGTAGATATGTAATGCATGTTTTGGCAGGTCTCCAACTTCTATATCTTTAGATTCACAATCCCCAGACATTCATATATTTGTCAGCCTTGAATTGAAAGGTTTATCTATACTTATACTTAGGTAGAAAAATCAGTCACTAGTCTGGATTTTGCCCCAGTTTTGAAGATAATCAATAACTGATCTTTGCTATATTCTGGCTTTAAAGAAACTGTAACTAAGTAATCTTGGGGAAAAAAAAACAGCCCAACAATGTTTTCATGAGAATGATGTTACAAGATGAACAACAACATCAGGATGTCTAGTTTCACCTGTATTTCATATGACACAGCAAATTCACGAGAATCATATCATTTTGTATCTACATGTAGGAAATCAATGTACCACTGTTGAGAACCCATAAGAGCAGCCTAGTATACCAGCTAATGCTAAGAATGTGTTATATGTCCCTTCATTTCCCCATGAATGCAAACCTACTTTTAGATGCAAGAAATCAGGGTCCAAGATCACACTTAGCTACCTCAGCTCCTACTTCAAATTATTTGACAAGAAGTAGGAGCTGGAAGGGCCCTATACATTACCAATCTGCTCTTGATCAGCTACCACACTTTTCCAACATCCTACTCAGAGGGTAGCTCTGAGAGAATATAGTACAGATTTTCTACTTATATTCGGTCTTTTTTTTTTTTGCACATTCAAGGCCTATTTTATTTATGGTTTTAAAGAACAAAACGGGTACCAGTATCAAGAAGTATTGCGGTTACACACCGAAGTATTTTTGAAACATCTCTCATCTGTACTTAGTCTTCCTCCTGTTTTGTCGTTTTTCTTCAATGACAAAAAAATTACTGAATATCACAGCACAAAACTAAGCTTACATCACAAGTGAAAAGTATGAAAGGGAGAGATGACATCTTAGTTTATAGCAAGCAATCTCGCATTTTCCTGCCCCTTCTTTTCCTGGCTGGTTGTTTGCCTGTGTTCACATTTTCACCTGTTCCAAAAAGGCAAACCTCATCAGATCTATCACCACCTCTGAATCACAGGCAATAATAGCATAGGTGCTGGGTACTTTTACCAGGTCCTGCCACTCCAACTAGCCACTATGTGTGCTCTAGAGTGCAGCGGCTCACCCAGCAGCAGCCCTGGCTGCTCCCATCTGTTTCCAATCCCACCTCCTCAAGCCACCAGACCAAGCCAGCTTTATGCAAACATAATCTCTCCTGCTTGGAACAGTACCATACTTAACAGCAGTGATGCTGGCATGCAGTTTTTTCCAGCAGCCTACACAGTGAGGTCCAGCTTTTCAGTAACTCATATTCAGAGGGCTTGATTTTTCCTGTGTACATTTGCTTGCTTCTGACACAATTACCTCTTGATGATCACAATTCTATGATGGGTATCACCCAGTCTTTAATCAGGCTGCACTTATGGTTTTATGAATGCTTCATGCTCCAAGATTTTATCTTCATGCTTTCAAATACTAAGACAATGCTAATTACATATATGGAGCAGTTATATTTAGGATCTCCTTCCTGTTTGCATGTACACTTTATGCAGTTCAGTGAACATGCAGGCTGAGGCCCATCTTCTTTGTATTTAACTGGCAGTTAAAACCACGCTATCTTCACAGATCTGAAAAGATTTTTACCATCTTGATAAGTGTTTTCAAACTAGAAATAGCCTAAATGAGAGTTTCTTTCAGGAAAATCATCACAAAACCACATCTGCTGGTTCTTTGGCATTCAGCTCAAAGTTCACAAAGGCACTTATGCTCATAAAGCTTCCCAAAGTTTCTAAGATTCTAATTTTTTACTATCCCTTCTTTTCAATGTGTATGCTTGAGCAATTCCTGGAAAGAGAGTAGACTGCGCGGCTTCCTGTCCCATTAACACAACTCTAAGATTGCAGATGCAAGAGTGGTATTACCATGTTGTTACTCAAATCTACAGCACTAACAAAAACTCACCTTTTTCTATTTTGTTTCTGACAGCTTCTCAACCCACACATTTTCCCAACTTTTATGGGGATACTGAATCATAAACAGCAGAGCCAGTCAAAGATATGGGAGTCAAATACACACATCTAAGCTGGACTAAACCATAATGACATAGGAAAGAAATCATAGTTCTTAAAGATTCCCACATTTCATTCCAAGATCAGACTCCTGTGATAGAAGCACAGCTCAAGAGAAACAAGTACTTACTGGCAAGGGCAGACCAACTGGTCCAAATGGCAAACAGTGTGCTCTCATCCAGTGGAAGAACATGGTGTCTTGTGACTGAAGATACTTAATGGAAACACTCACAGGTCAGAAAAAAAAAAAAAAAATGCTGAAGTCAAGACAAAACCAAAACTGCCTGCCAGGTTTTTTTTATTACCTCAGAACTTCAAAATGTCGACCAAAATCTGTGACTAAACATACCCTTTACCACTAACAGTTTCTTGTATTACTACAAAATCTGGTTTTAAGGATACATTTTGACTACTTCTGATTCAGAAGTTATGTAGCCTACCATTGAGTCTACATAGCATGAGCATATTCCAAAATTACGGTAAGAACTAGATAGCAAAAACCTTTTTTGAAAAGTGACACAAGTATTTCAGAAAAACATGATATATTTTATGCACTGTAACTTGTTAATAAATATTGATACTCGCAATTTATCGTTTTTGTTTTCATTTCAGGTTTTCAAACACCTTAAGAGCACTCAGCTTCAAAGCTCCCAGGTAAAATAAACCTCAGGTTATTATTCTCATTTAATACTTATGTGTGAAGAAACTTATTTATTAAGAAAAACAGAAAAAATACCACCAAGGCCACATAGCACAAGTTTCAGACCCAGAAATACCATGTTTTACTCTCAGTCCCCCAATCCCATAGGCAGAGAGGTTATTTTCAATCCTGAATTTTCGTGGTGTTGGTGACGGCCTTTTTTCTTTTTCAGCTCTTTCTTCAAGACTCTCTTGACACTCAACTATAATAGCAGATTTTTTAAAAAGAGCAGAAAGCCTGGAAGACACCATTAGCAGTCAACCATTAAAAGTGATTTTTCTTTCCTCTCATTAGGCAGAGAACCAATAAGTTATCTGTGAAGCTAACCAGGAGCTTTCTAATACTCCATTTGTACAACCTATGCACATTTCAGTGAGTACTTAGTGACACAAATAGGCTCGTAGAAGCCTATAAGACATATAAAAAAAATAAAATAAACACCAGGGCAAAGAATGTGTATATAGATCATTATAGAGCTTTTAGAAAGAGAAGTAGGAGGAAATTTTATTTTGTAGCACTTGAAACTTAGTTGAGAAGTAAGAAAACACTGGAAAAATAACATCTGCTTTTTCGAAAGAATGCTGATTTTTTACATTTTGAGACTTGTTGGACAGTAATGTTAATTATTTTGCTACAAGGGGCTTCTGCACTTTAACTGGCAGAATTGTAATGAGTTCACAAATGGAGATGCTACTTGGGGGGGACAGGAGGGAGGTGGACAATATAATACAAATATCTTAAAAGTGGTTCATATCATGGAACAGCCTGAAACTGATTCCATCAACACAGGCAAATCATAAAACTTTATAGTGGCAGACGTAATACTTGCATCCAGAAAGAATGCTGGAGGAGTGGCTAAATAACAAAAATGAACCAGAACTTAATGAATGCCCAAAGCACCTGTGATGTTTCCATGCTGTTTTGATAAAAATGCTGATGTAAAAAATCTATGATAGGCCATACATAAATTACATTTAGAATTATATTTCAAAACAGGAATTTGAATATAAGTGCAGAAAAAAAAAGTTATAAAATATGTTGAAAATACATTTAATAGAAGATTTTTGCTAGTTTGTATTTTTTTTTTACTTCAGATGTTTATACTATCTACCTCCTCAGAGCTTGAGAAAGCATTTAAAACAAATTCCAAAATTCATTGATAAACATCTCAAAATTTAAATCCAGTCAATATTCTTTCCTCAACTCCCACAATGCTGTGTTTTTAGCTACTCCTCATATACACTGACCATAAAAGGACTACAGCCTAATTGAGTCTAAAAAATCTCATACACAAATAAGTCTGCATAAGTAAATAAGTGGTCTAGGGAAGTTCCTGAGGCCAGCTGGCATGACATGCCTCACATCCATATATAGCTAAACTCTCTAAAACAGGATGGCTACACCAAGAGTTGGGAGTACTCTCTAGGCCAAGCTATCTCTCTAACTATACCTAGGCACTGTCTGAGAAAGTGTTATTTGGTCAGGGCCAAAGCAGCATCAGGGGTTGTCCTAACAACTCAATAGTGATGTGCCAGTGCTTAGGCTCATCTCTTGGTCCTGTTTACCTTTCTACCACAGACAGTTCTGCATGTATCTTACTGCTTCGACAGTTTGTCACATTCATTTTATAGCTGGACTATTCACTCAGGTACTATTTACAAAGCACTACAACAACCATTATCTCTGTATGATCTTTTACAACTAGACTCAGTTTTTCAGAGTTACCACCGCTTAGGGCAGAGGAAAGAATCAAGGAACTTCTCTATTCTGCATGACCAAAAGTTTGTCTGGCTAAGTATGAACTGTAAGGATGGCAAATGAACATTATTGTGCATTCACTATTTATTCAGAATACACCATCTCAAAAATATATATTGCTTCCCATGACCTGTAGGCAAGCATATGTTTCCAAAAATACGCTGTGTTTTTCTGCAAGCAATACCATCAAATATATTTTTCTCCTATGAAAAAAATTGGAACACATCATTTTAATGCATTTCTTCATCAGAAATTGAAGTTTTGTAGGCGATTTCAACAAACATGTTCTTTTCCAAAGCACTTGGGTTGAAAAAATAGATTTCAATTAATTTAAAAAGCACTTCAATAATCAGAAAATGCAAAGCCCATAAAAACACTGTCTGGAGTAAAAACTTGTACTGTCTTAGCTACCAGTGGTCATTCTGGGTATGTGTCCAAAAGAAGGAATACAGCTTCACATACTACTACTATCAATCCTTAGGGATTCAAGTGCCGATCTCTACAAACTCCACAAGTAATAATACTCACTTCACTTTTAATGACACTCTTCCTTGATATAATCTTCTCTTAACTCTGTTTTGTTATATGTGTTGTACAAGCACTTCGACTTAAAGGGTTTTCAAAACTGAAAAATCAGAAAGCATCAGTTTTTCTGCAAGTGTCTGGAGGGAGGAAGGGCAGACAATTATAAATGAAAAGCCATTTTCAGAACACGAGAGGAAAGGTAGCAGAAAGAAATGCATATAACTAACCCAACTGATCTCCTGCTGACACTGCACATCTCATATGGCTGATTTGGTCAAGATCTGCTTTGTTTAGAACAGCTGTCCAGAAGGTGCATGATCAGGCAGGTCACAGTCAAAAGAAAGGCAAAGTAAACTGCTGCTATTAGCACAGGGCATCATGTACAAAGATGTTTCTTATTTGGCCACTGGCAGAAGTGGGCCTACAGTGCAGCCTGGAAAGCTTTATCAGAACAAAGGTTAGGCAATACTTCTGAATTCAGGTTAATCCCATTTTCACTTTAATCGCTGTTCTGGTTCCGGCTGGGACAGAGTTAACTTTCTTCCCAGTAGCTGAGGGCGGGGTGCTGTGTTTTGGGTTTGGTATAATAGGAGCGTTGATGGCCCACTGATGTTTTGGGTGTTGCTGGGTGGTGCTTGCACCAGGGACCTTTCGGCCTCCCATGCCCTGCCAGGTGCATGGGAAGCTGGTGGGGGGACCATAGCCAGGGCGGTTGACCCATCTGGCCAATGGGGTATTCCATACCATGTGACATCATGCTCAGTGTAAAACTAAGTGGGGGGGCTCTGGCATCACGGGACGGGTTCTTGCGTATCAGGCTACGTGTCGGTCGGTGGGTCGTGAGCAGTTTTATTGTGCATCGCATGCTTTGTATATTCTATTATTGTTGTTGTTGTTATCACTGTTATTATTACTGTTCTACTTTGTTTTATTTCAATTATTAAACTATTTTTATCTCAACCTGCGAGTTTTCCTGCTTGTGCCCTCCCGATTCTCTCCCCCATCCTACCAGAGGAGAGGGGTGAGCGAGCGGCTGCGTGGTGTTTAGTTGCTGGCTAGGGTTAAACCACGACAATCACTCTAACGAGAGAGAAGAGACAGAGAATTGAGAAACTGATGCTGGAAGATTAGCTGACTTTTTCTTCCTCCAAATGACATGAATCTAGGGAACACATCTAAGCCTGAAGAACTAGTGTTTTACCATAAATCACACAAACAGCAAAACAATTATATATGAGCATACCTGACTGGAAATGGAACAACGTATAAAAAACCAAGAGCGAGAGTTAGTCTGTGCTGTGCCTTTCACCATAATACTGACCTCCTAACAGACAGACAGACAGACAGGAGACAGCTAGGCTAGCTGTAAGCTATCTTCCCAGATCCTCAACTGCCCTCATGTAAACTAGCCAGAAGTAAGATGATACTGTCCTCGTTTTGGCTGGGATAGAGTTAATTTTCTTCCTAGTAGCTGGTATAGTGCTATGTTCTGGATTTAGTATGAGAATAATGTTGATAACACACTGACGTTTTAGCTGTTGCTAAGTAGTGTTTACACTAGTCAAGGACTTTTCAGCTTCCCATGCTCTACCAGGTGCACAAGAAGCTGGGAGGGAGCATAGCCAGGACAGCTAGCCCAACTGGCCAATGGAGTATTCCATACCATATGATGTCATGCTCAGTATATAAACTGGGGGAGGGGGCTGGGGAACAGCGATCGCTGCTCAGGGACTGGCTGGGCATCAGTCAGAGGGTGGTGAGCAATTGCATCGTGCATCACTTGCTTTGTATATTCTATTATTATTATTATTATTATTACTACTACTACTACTACTACTACTATTATTTTACTTCATTTTATTTCAATTATTAAACTGTCTTTATCTCAACCCATGAGTTTTCTCACTTTTACCCTCCCGATTCTCTCCCCCATCCCACCAGAGGCGGGGGAGTGAGCGAGCGGCTGTGTGGTGTTTAGTTGCTGGCTAGGGTTAAACCACGACAGCTACTTTTCTATCCTGACTGTAACACAGAAGATTTCCCACCTGCCCTAGCAAAATTTGTCATTTTGTATTTTAATTCACACACAAACTTTTAAAAGCAGTGACACAAGCTGCATACAGCACCCATGCATAAGGTGGCCTTTAGGGCCATCAGCCAGAGCAAATCTTTGGACCTTCAAAGCTAAAAGCACCTCTCTGAAATTATGTGAAATTAGGAGCCCATATCTGGTTGTTAGAAACTCATCACGTGTCACAGTATCACATAATGGTTGAAGGCAGCTCTGGCGATAGTCTAGTCCAACCCACTGCTCAAAGCAGGATCAGTCAGAACAGGTTGTCCATGCCTGCAGACTGCCCAGTCTGGTGTGGAATAACTCCAAGGATGGAGACTCCACAACCTCTCTGGGCAACCTGTGCCAGTGCTCAGCTGATCTCACAGTTAAAATAAAAAGGTGTTTTCTTACATTTAAATGGGGGTTTTTTTGTATTTCAGTTTGTGCCTATTGACTCCCTTCCATTCACTGGATACTACTGAGAAAAGTTTTGCTCCATCTTCTTTAGTCCGTCCCATCAGGTATTTATACACACTGATGAGACCCCCCTGAACCTTCTCTTCTCTTTTCCAGGCTAAACAATTCCAGCTGTCAGTCTTTCTTCATATGAGAGATGCTGCAGTCCTTTAATCATGTTTGCGGTCCTTCACTGGAGTTGCTCCCATATGTCCATGTCTTTCATATAGAGGGGAGCCCAGAACTGGAAACAGCACTACATGTGTGTCCTCCCCAGCACCGAGTAAAGGGGAAGGATCATTTCCCTCCACTTGCAACACTCTTCCTAATGCAGCCCAGGAGGCTGTTAGCCGCCTTTGCTGCAAGGGCACATTGCTGATTCATGTTCAACTTAATGTCCATCAGCACCCCTGGGTCTCTTTCCACAAAGCTGTTTTCCAACCAGCTGGCCCCCAGCATGTACTGGTGCATGGGTTTATTCTTCCCCAGGTGCAGGATTTTGCACTTCCATTTGTTGAAATTGATAACATTTCTGTTTGCCCATTTCTTCAGCCCATCAAACTCTCTCTGGATGGCAGCACAATCATGGTGAATCAATCACTCTTTCCAGTTTTGTATCACTTCCAAATTTGCTGAGGGGAAGCAGGTGGAGACAAATGTAAATTTGTTGTGTCCATATTCCCAGCAGGCCAGACATTTCAGAACATGAATGACCATCTTATCAAAACTTTGTCCAAGTTAAGATGCATCTTAGTAGTGCGTAATACTCAGGCAAAAAGCCATGATAACAGGCCAGATGATGGCTTTACAGTAAGAGACGACTCATACCTGGTCATGGAAAGAAGCTCTAGTGACCTCTTAGATGTGATTCCTTCTCCTGGTTTGTCTGGAGGGATAGTATGTCCTTTAGTTGTCTCTGAACCAAGCTAAGGATTTGGCTTAACAAAGCTTTTCTCAGAAATCAGTTCCTTTCTATACCTCAGTGTACTGGTTTTAGCTGAGATAGAGTTAAATTTCTTCATAGTAGCTAGTATGGGGCTATGTTTTGGATTTGTGCTGAAAATAGTGTTGATAATACAGGGATGTTTTAGTTACTGCTGAACAGTACTTACACAGCATCAAGGCCTGTGTACCCCAAAACATGATGCTATTTCTTCCAAACAGAAGACACAGCAATGAGCTCATAACTTTTTTTGGTTAAACTGATGAGAAGGAACTGCATACCTATTGTGTGGCAGTTTAACTCCTAAGTAATAATTTTAAAGCTAATAGGAATATTTAGATTCATTGTCACCTGCTCTAAATGACAGATCAAATCATTGTTCAGGAGTTATTTGGATAAGCCAATCTATCACCAAAACTAAGCTTCAAGACAGCAAAACTCTTTGCTGACCAAAAGATGTAAAGATGAAGTATGTTTGTCTTCTGCAGTGAAGACAATCCCACAATCCCCCTCAACTATCCTTTAAGTTAACTCTTTCCCATGAAACACATGATAATCTTGTGTGTCCCATCCCCGTCCCTTCTTCTCAACTACAAAGTTCTGATTCAACGTCTTCAAAGATATGCCTGACCAATTCCTCCAATGGCCCATCAATCAGTGCCCCAAGAGTTCTGGTCTTTGTTATTGTCTCCATTATCAACTTTTGCTCAGGGTTGGCATGTCTGTGGGTATTATGTATTAATTTTCCCATCTCTTGTCCTATCTTTTTTATGCTGACTAGCCATTAATCAGATATTCTGACAACTATCCTTACATTCTTCTAATCATTGCACTAATTTAAAAAATGTACAACATGTGATGACGATTAACTTTTTTAGTCATTTGGTTGGAACACTATCATTATTCGTTGGCAAAACAGGGTAAAAATCAAAAGATGTAACAAACATTTTTACTTAAGTCTTTAACCTCCAATTCATATGACTGATGTACATAAGATATCAAGGGTTTTCTCCCCTCCCACCAAGTTTATTTATGGATTGCAGGCATGTTCTCTCTTCCTACAAAAAGCTGTAACTAAGTGACAGTAGTTAATTCCTGTAGGTTTTGAGTAGGTCATAACACCGCATTGTGAGATTGGATGTGAGTGACAGCACTTCAGTTTCTAATGTGACAGACATCTAAAGCTAGATCCACAGTGATTTTAGCTTATCATTTTTAGCTTATATGCAAGCACACTTTTTTATTTCCTACTTATTTATACTGCCTACCTACTGGTTCACTCAAGCTGGATTTTAGAGACAGCAACCAGTTCACATAGGCAGGATTTACTATCCACATTCTTACAAGATACTGTGGATATTACTGGTAAGGAACTGACTTAGTTACAGTCCTCTGAAGGTACTCCAGCATGTCTCATGTTAATACTGCTTAATGGTTTCTTTGTATGCCTAAACAATTACTTGGACTTTTCCTGAAGACCTTTTGGGACAGTCCATGGAGAGAACAATACAAGAAAACTTCATGCTTTTTCTCTGCAGCTTTCTTAATGTAACTTGCTTATTTGACTAGGAGAGAACACATATTAGACTGAAAATATTTAAGGTTATTCTTTGACTCCTCAGAGGACTGAGGATGGTCTATAGTGGTCATTTTACTGTTGTCACTTTTCTGCATTGGCATATAACGTGGTTATAGCCTTGAACTTTCATTATTGTTTGCATTATCAAGTCTGACCATGAACTGAAGTGTTCCTGAAGGAATAAATATACTTGCCCTGTTGAAACATAGCTTTTACCAAGTTAAGCTTTCCCAAGCCATCAGCTCTTCAACTGTAGCTGGCCAGATTAACTCAGAAAAGGATACCCAGAAACACATCTACAGAGGGACAGAAACAAAGACTGCGTAACTATATAGAAAAGCTGAAAGCAATCATCAACTTCCATGTGAAAGGAAAAATCCATTCTGGAAACCAGAAGGTTTTTGTAAAACAAATCCAATTTCAGGATTTGTGAACTTATATAACTGAAGTGCTACCTTGAAGATACAAATGAAGAGGAAGAACAGTTGTATTCTTTAAGGAGACGCAGGGAATCACAGTTTCTTCACTCACACAGATCCAAGGTGAGATATGGGATAAAGGGCACATGCGTAACGCTTGATGCACTGATGTTTGCCCATGGGCTGATGAAATTAAACAACCACTATGAGGCTCACAAAAATCCATGTTTTGCTCATTCTGTCACCTAAATCTCAAGACCAAGGCATTCTTGTCAGCCATATCTTAACTGAAGAGCTGATGGGTACATCCACACTGGAATTTTAGTCTGGAGCAGAAATGTACTTTTGAAGCAAAGCTCCACACCCATTTACCGCACTTTGGTGTACACTGTGGTGCATACACAGTGGAATCGTTCAGGATGAAGCAACTCAAAGATGAGAGGCAGGAGCACAGCTGATGAACTGCAACCATTCAGTGCACAGGACCAAATCAGAGATAGTCAGAAGGGTAAAGAACAGCACATACACAGTGTTGATGTTACACTCTTGGTACCCGTTCATGCTACAAATCTATTCAACTAATTGTGCTGCACTGTTCACTAACACAGACAGAGTCTATAGCAGCCAGCCTAAGCAGAGACATATGATAGCAGGATGTAGTCAGCACTGCTTAAAAAAAAAAAACAGTCAGTTGGCTCCTAGGGATCAATAAAGATTCCTGTCTACGATGTGAACAGAAAGCTGGTTTAACCCAGGTCAAAAACGCACAAACTCCTGAAGATACAAAAGTCTTACAGGCAGCTGAAATATCTTAAGTTTACAGCAGCAGAATGGCAGTCCTTTCTAAATTATTTATAGCATCCACACCTCAAGTGAGCAACAGATGGTATTCATATTCCAGTATACAACCCCTACACATTTGGAAGGAAAGTGCTGAATGAAGCTCTCAGTGACACCTGCAGTGCTTGCCATTCTAAGAGAGCGTGCTCCTGATGGCACTGCATACCTGTATTACGACAGCTGACAATGTCAATAAAACTGCTTGCCTCCAAGCAGAAGAGTTTTGGGTAGAGGCTGAGGAAGACAAACTGGCAGAAGCAAGTACAGGATGGAGACAGTGAAGGCTGCACACTGACATCGCASCTCTGGTACTGAGCATCAACCCTAGCAAGGAGCTCTCTTGCTCTCAAGTTCTTCTACGTATGGAACAGCTTGCTCCTGGTCCTAGACTTTGGTTTCCTGCTCTTCAGTATGAGCCAGTTGACTTTGCAAATTTATTTGAGAAGCTGAGGTATGCCAGAGCATCATTCCATGAATCATAAGAAATTGGGGGGGGCTAGAAGACAGTATTCAGAAATGCACACTAGCAAGCCCACGTTTAGTCCTGTCTGAATGCAGTATGGTTACAACTGGCTTGAAACATTTGCCTCTGACAGCTGAGTCAAAATTCAGCTTATCAAGTTAAATTCAGATAATCAAGAGAACAAGGTAATTGTCCCCTTAGTTGTCCCCAAACATGCCTTAACTGGGTACCAAAGTTCCATATATGTTGCAGGAAACTTAGAAGCCTTTAAAAAGTTCAGAAAGCAATCTAAAGTAATCCTTAGGAAACACCAAAGATGGGGAAGAGCACTTGTTCTCACCTAGGTATGCACACCTGGACTGCAAGCCGGGCTACTTGTTCTGTGTAAACATTTGATTGCACAGATATACGCTAGCTTACTGGAACACATTTCTACGTGCAATTTGAGAAGGAAGTGAGCCACTCTTCTTTAAGGACAGGAAATGGCACATATATATCTGCCTTAAAAGTGCTTACTTGTACAGTAACCTGGAAGATCAACAGTTATAGGCTGGATTTTTTTTGCAGATGCTGTAGCTGTTAGTATGAATACAACATCAGGTAGCCCCTCTAGGTAAATTAGGATTCTAAAACACTAGAGAGACTCAGAGGGATGTACAGGGGTGGGAAAAAACTGCAGGGCATGGTGTAAAAAGAAAACTTTACTGCAAAATGAATAAAGAAACTTCTATTAAAATGTATCAGTATGCAGTCAAAGCATTAGTTCACATATACTGAAAAGGATCTCTAAAATAAGGGTGAAATAAATATACTTTATCTCAAAAGGAATAACAACATATAGAAAACATTCTGTTATTCCTTCTCTCTCCTCCCATCTTAGTAAATTTTAAGTTACTTTTCTGAAGCAACTCCACAAACCTACAAACAAAACCCAACACAGCACACCCTTCTTTGAATGTATATTCTGATATTTAAAACATTTTCCTGGGATCCTGAGCTGAATAATATTAGGTCAAGGGAAACAAAATTCTGATCTTCCACATCATGCAAGACAACTAACAGAAAAATGAACAAACAAAAAAACAACAATTATAGAAAAAAAGGGAAAAGCTGTCTTTTGTTAAAAGCATAATTCTTTTGAAAGACATGTCATAGGGACTTCTTTTCTGAGGGTCTTTTTGGTATATAAATCCTCAGTAGAGGCTCCACAGCATCAAAGGCAGCTGTGTTCAGTCTAGACTGAAGGTGCCCTGTCCTCAGCATTCCCACAGGGCTAGCAGATTCCTGCTCAGCGTTCTCACTTTAGGTGGGTCAACTTCTGAGATTTCAGGAGCCCTGAGAGTGCTCTCCGGTCTCCCTACACGTGACATAGAGAACTAGGCTTTGCCTCTAGATCCTGTTCCAGTCAGCTATGAAGCACCTGATGTGAAGCACCCTTCACACTTCCACTGCCTTCTTACAGCCAGTATAGAGGGGAAAACAAAGTAGTCTCCCTTGTCAGTACTCATCTGACAGCAAGTACATTGCAAAGCAGTTTGAGGAAATGCTACACCTTCCCCAACAGCAATCAGTACCATTGAGTAGTTTCACTCAGCAGGCCCTTTCAAGTTCCTTCCTTACAGCCTAGCACAACCCAAAGCCATCCACTTGATCCAGCAAACCAACCATCTCTCCCTGCACTAGCTTTTGAGCAGGCTTTTCCCCTCCAGCCTTCTGGCTGGAATTCAGGCAGCTCTTCAAAGCACAAGAGACCAAAGCCCTCAGTAAGAGCACAAGTAGTGAGATAGCTACCTAAAACAAGGAAAGAGAAAAATGCAGCAAAAGTGACATCCCAGGACTGGGGTGGGGGCAAGATAAGGCTAGAGAAGAGGGGGAAGGGTCTTAGGTGAGACAGATCAGCTACTGAAAGGACTTACAGGAACCACCTGACTGCTTTCTCCCCTAATTCCATGATTAAATAAGGCTGGCTGGCTCATGTTAGGTTTCTAAATGGGGACAGATTACTCCTTTACACTGTTAAAAAAAGGCTCAAAATTATCAATCATCCTCTTTTTACATTTGCCCTTCAATTTCATCTCACTGCTGAGGAATTTATAAGTCAGATGGTTTTTTTTCCTTTCAAGGTTTCCTCTAGCACAGAGAAAAGTATGTTGTATACTTCACAATATATGGTGTTATGTTTCCTCCTATTTTCTGTACTCCTTTCTCTAGGTATTTTTTTTCTCTCCATTTGTTTTTTGGAGTTTCTAATTTTATTTACTTTTTTTCTGGCTCAAGCAGTGAAACCTCAGTGACCAAGGAAATACTCAAATTAGTGACAATAATTAAGAGCAGGGTTCAACTAAGTTGTTGTCAGGGGAGAATTTTTTTGCCAGATGATTACTTACATGATACAGGAAATATAGTTGTACCTATAGTCATGTGGAATGGGGAGTGGTTATATAACACAAATGCTATTTGCTTCTGAAGTATGTATTTTTGGAAATATCATTGGTATCTTGGTTTCTGATCAGAAATAATGTGTGGTTTAGTACTATTTTTCTTAATAGCTATATAATATATATTGAGATAATCTTTTACTCTTCAATTTAATTTTTTTTAAAATTTAAATAAAAATTTCTCATTCTGGAGAAAACTCTGGAATGCATTCAGGTCAGGGATCTCTGTTACAGAGATTGGGCCACTGCACACCATCTTTACTCCCATAAACATTTCTAAAATACACTGGTGAAAAACACAGTAACTTAGTTTAATGAGTTATTGTATTATTATAATATGAAGTATATTATTACACCTCATTGCACTATTTCTAACAGTAGAAAACAGATGTTTTTTACAAAACAAATTTATTCTGTTTGGAAACAGCTGAGATGGATCTTTTCTTTGAAAGAATGCCAAAGCAGATCTACTACAGCAGCAAGAGCACTTACTGGCAGTAACTGGAGGCTTAGATTTGCAATGTGTCTTCCATACGCCATCCTGTTTTCCCCTTAGGAGAAGAATTAAAAGTGGTTCTGGGAACAGCATGGGGAAAAAAGAATCAAGATTTTGTGCAAAGTTCTGTGCTAGTATCGTAGAACACAGTATTTTACAGCTTTGTCACACAGGGCAATTACAATCTGTTACCACTGATACTCTCAAGGGTGGAAAGACTCAAAAAAAGTATGTGGTATTACAGCCAAGTATTTTGCTTTTGGTTCTAGCGATATAGAGCAGTACTGCAGTGTATTTTACTTATATGAGAATTTCATGCCAATGAGATTCACCTTGTCAGCCTTAGGTGTTGAAGTCCAGTACGTAGTCACAAAGCTGGTAGAGTACCAACAGTAAGGCTGTGGTAATTCCTTCTGTTGCTGAAGAAATTGCGGTAAAATTAACTTTTCAGTTCAATAGGTCCTTATCTTACATGCTTAGATGCTCATAAGAGGACAGGGACTGACTGCCAATGATTTGACTGAAACTATCAACAGTAGTTACAAACAAATGGCAACCACCCCAGCTGTCCAAGTTACAACTGCATTTGTAACAAAAAAGCTAAAAAACTCTGTTGCCCAATAGCTAACATAACCACCCTAAAAACATAGGGGTCACTGCAACACAAACACAGAAGGTGATGTGGAAAACTGTGTAAGATACTTCATTTTGAAAATGTGGAAACACAGCACTTGGACTCAAGTGTGTGTATCTGAGTACTGCAATTTTTTTTCTTTTTTTAAAAGTACTGATGACCAGTTTGATGAAGCTAACAAATTTTTTAACACTTTCTAGCAAAAAATCAGTCCACACTTTCCACAAGACTTACTTTGGCTATTCATTTTTTCACTAATCTTTCATAAAATTGCATATATCAGTCACAATTCTTCAGCTTTTGCTTCACTTTATTTAAAAATAACGAAGAGAAAAGTTTAATAATTTAAATTTTTATCTCCCTGAATTCAGATAGTACACAAATTTAAGCTAAATGTTGGTAACAACCATTAATTTGAACCAAATTTAGTGATAATTATTCAGTTGGAAAAAAAAAGAGAAGCACTAAAAAAGATGATAATTATGTTATGTTACAATCCACCTGAATCTGTCAGATGAACGGGATAGCCTCATTGAAGGTCATGAATTACATCAGAGAGGCTTTGCAGAGCAAAACACTTGGTACCAAGAACTTGCTGGCATTCAGGTCTGCCTCTAGTCTAGTCCCTTGGATTAGAAGGTGCGTTCCTGGAGATTATCTTCATGTTTTGCTTTAAGAAGCTGCTTAAAATGCTAGCATGCATGAACCCCCCAAATTTCTGTTTCTGTTATAAGTGGCACACTGCAGAATGATACAGCTTGAATTTGCATCCTAATGACCCTAACTTTCCTAAGCAAACAACCATATTTACATGTACGTAAACCATGGGCAGTCATCTTAGGTTCTGTCTCTAAAGTTGTGAAAATGTACTTCAATCACCCTGTCACTATCCCCATAAGACATGAATATAATAAGCAATTCCTTTTTTTATAGCAGCTCTTCACCAAGCTGAGCAATAGTATCTTCCACAAAGCATAGCCATTACGTCTTATGTTAACAGCATTATATGTTCTGAATTATCCATTTATATGCCAGTGAGGGTGTGATTTCTGATCCACATGATGCTATGTAAATCATAGCACACGTACCTTTGCTTCACACCCTGCAGCAAATGGATTTATTTATAACATACAGCTTCTTCAGATTAATAGACCTTTAAAAGATGATACAACATGTACATTGATAAAAGATGCCAGTTAGACAAAAAATAGAGTATTAACAAAAACTAATGGTAATGTTTGATTAAGTTTAGGGTTTTTAGTTACATGCTGAGAATTCTTTAGAATAGTTCTATCAGCACTAATGTCTTCACAATCACCTAAGAAAAAGTTTTCTTTCAAATAATAAAAAAAAAAGAACGTTATGGAATTTAATTTTATTTATTTTATTTTATTGTATTGAAAAGAGCAAGGAGTCTCACCTTCTAAACTTACAGCACAAAAATAGTTTCATATAACCTCCTTAATAAATGTCATGTAAATTGCACTATTTTCTACTGGGACACTGTAATTTAATGACGTTTTAGTCATGAATAACCTGAACACCTGTTACCTTATAATAACTGCACAGAAACTGAAAGCACTCAAACACTTTAAAAAAAAATTAGGCTTTTGATCATAGACTCACAGTAGGGAATCCATACATTCTTGTGGCTTCTTCTTGGAAGTTCTATAAAATTACCTTTACATTGTACAAGAAAAAAGAGTGAGATACATGCATAGCGATTCAGTAACATACTTTGGGGTATGCTTAGACAGCAGTAAATAAGGATTTCCACTCTTTAGATATTTTGCTAGAATATTCCTCCTTGATCCTGTTCTACTATCTATTTACACATCATTCTTTTACATAACAGTAATTGCAAGTTTATTTTTTCATTAACAACTACATGTATACCCATATATTAACATATAACATTTCTCTTGATATGAAATACAGGAGACAATGCGATATAGTGYGCCACAGTAAACGTGCAAAAATTACAAGAAGTGTGATAATATTTTTTAGACTCTTACCTTTGAGAGAAATGCAGACATGCAAGAATGCAGTTATAGAGATTGGGACCAAGGAAACAATTTTCATATCTAAAGGCCTTTTTATTCAAGGTGCCCTATATCTTTCATTTTGATTTTCATGAGAATTGAGTTATTGAACACTTTGCAGGTGCTACTTCAAAGATTTAATCATATCATTTATTAATCCTGATTTCATCAGTACATAGGACCAAATCTAACAGGAAATATTAGGTACTGCTTTGAAAAGAGCAATAAAACAGCCTGTCTTGGTATTTTCTGTAGAAGTATATACTTGAATATCGCACATAAACAACAATCTTGGGCATTCAAACAAGGTATGCAGTGAAATCACATAAAATACTTTTCATGCACAGCTGCTGTTTGGAATCAGTAACTATAGATTCTAAAATTTTGCAAAATTCATATAGCCCACAATTTCCACCGTAATTACTTCCAGCACTCTCTCTTTTTCTGGCTGTGTCACAAATAGAGATGATATGAGATTCCCTTCTAAATGATGTCCAGGCTTCGGTGTAGAAGTAGGTGGTTTTACAGGAATCTTGATCCAGATAATAAAAATAGATTACAGGTTTCATTTTACTCTTTGAGCATCAAAAGAGTTTCCCATAAACTGGAAAACTAGTATATGGCTGGAAACAGAGTTATTCTAGTGAACTACTTATTTTCCTGATCATTCATTTATCCTGAAAAAGAGAACAAGTTATTTTAAATCTATCCTGCTGATTACTATCATGACAATGATAAAATCAAAATCATATTCCTGTGCCGATACAATATTTCTTATACAGAAGCTTCTCTAATAGCATGCCAACAAATGTCACTAACAACACAGTTTACACTCAGACTGTTCCACACAGACAGTCTGATATACTAACTCACTGTACAGCATTCAGGACTGAAATACATACAACATTTGAGTTATAAAAACTGCTATGTGCAGTGGTATGCTCCAAATTACTCATAACACACAAAAAAAATTTGGTGACAATGCAATTATATAGTCCAAAGATTGGTTTTTCCAGTGTTTAAGTTGACTATAAATAAACATTTAGTGTGAGGAAGGGGAAGGGTTAGGGGAAGGGAAGAAACTCCAGAACTCCAGAAAGAAAACCCAGGAAGATGGAGTTTCAGTCTCACAAGTAGCTTTGTAGCTGGTCACTTGTACTTCACCACAATATATGCTTTGTGTTTATCTTTTTCATATAAGAATAACGAGTGTAGTTTGTTTCTAGCTACTTGACTAACACTAGGTATTACAATAATCAAACATTTAGGGAAATAATTAGTTGCAAAAGTTGTGGCTATCAGCTGCACTTCCTATGTTTCTTAGATATATCTATATATATACCACCTGTCTATGCACTTCCTATATCAGCTACACTTCCTTCAATACGAGTCAGCAGTGTGCCAAGAGGGCAAACGGCATCCTAGGGTGCATCAAACACAGCATAACCARCCGGTCAAAAGAGGTGATTATCCCGCTGGATTCAGCATTGGTGCGGCCTCACCTTGAATACTGTGTGCAGTCCTGGGCCCCACAATTTAAGAAGGATGTGAAGGTCCTTGAATGCATCCAGAGGAGGGCAACAAAGCTGGTGAAAGGGCTGGAAGGCATGACCTATGAGGAGCGGCTAAGGGCTTTGGGTTTGTCTTGTTTGGAGAAAAGGAGGCTGAGGGGCAACCTCATTGCTCTCTACAGCTTCCCGAGGAGGGGAAGTGGAGGGGGAGGTGTGAGCTCTTCTCCTTGGTATCCAGTGATAGGACGTGTGGGAATGGTTCAAAGCTGCATCAGACTGGACATTAGGAAGCATTTCTTTACTGAGAGGGTGGTCAAACACTGGAAGAGGCTTCCTAGAGAGGTGGTGAATGCCCCAAACCTGTCAGTGTTTGAGAGGCATTTGGACAATGCCCTTAATAGTATGCTTAAACTTTTGGTGATCCCTGAAGAGGTCAGGTAGTTGGACTAGATGATCATTGTAGGTCCCTTCCAACTGAACTATTCTATTCTATTCTATTTATCATCTAATAGATAAGTTCTTAGAGTATTGCCAATAAAACATCTTTTCTAAATCACCATATATATAAGTTGAGTCAGAGAGAATAGATTTCATATACTTAAAACAGACGAATTCCTAAAATACCAAGTACCTATGTTCCTTGTTATGATCAACTGCAAAATTTCTTGCAGATTAATAAAAGTGAGTAAAAATATTTTTAGAAGATGAATAATGCAATGGTATTACATGGTAGAGTTGGTTACAATTTGGTTAACCTGCCTGAATTAAAGTTCTACCTCCTACTTACATTTTGTAAAGTAAAGTGCATACTCAGTTTGTATAACTGAATAGTGAAAACTGCTTCCCTTAAAAGTCTAATGACTTGCCTTGTTGCCTTTTCATTTACTTTCTCTATCAGGTTGTGAGTGCTTATTTCTCTATCACAAAGGGGTAAACACTGTTGATCTCACTGAACAAACATAACACTCTTACACGCTTGATCCAGCTGTATTTCTATAATAGGGCTTTCTCTTTTCTTTTTTTTTTTTTTACCACATTGTTAGAAGAACAAAGAAACAGACAAAAAACCCAAGCCAAACCACAAACCTGTTTCTTGCTTTTTTAACATATTCAGGTAAAAGACCTCGGGTAAAATTCAATTCAGATATAAATAAATGCATCAGTCTTCAAGTATGCCAACAGGACTCAATTGGTTTTGTGGTAAAAGCTGTAAAATTTAAGTTATAATTGGGATAGAAGTATGAAATTCAAGTCTATCCAATAATTCCAACCATGGCATAGCTGGGTATCAGTGCTGTGGCTGCACACACACCCAGCACCCTCTGTCAGTAATTTCCTGGGTGGTGCAGGAGCTTCCCAACTAGTGTCTGCATAGAGGAGACAACGAACTTGAGACAAAATGAATGACTGAACCTTTAGTCAGCTTCACAACAAAAGTCCTAACTGTTGCAGGAGCTCTCCAGGTGGGAATTTCAGACAGCCCTGGAGTTTCCTTAAGCAGGCCCTGCTGTGCCTAGGCCTTTTGGCAGGCACCATCTGTATGCTTGAATGCATTTATTATTTATGCATAATTTATTATTATGCATTTATTAAAAATGCATCTACCTTGGATAAAGAATCTGGCAGGCCCACTGACTCCTCCAGGCAGTTTCTGATGCAAAACTGACCAAACTGTATACAGATAGTTGTAAATAGTCAGTATAAACCTTCTGTGCAGATACAGAAAAGTCATACAGGACAGTCTCTTATACATAATTAAGGCAGGAGATGTTTTGTATATCATTTAAAGTAATCAATACAAACAGATCATCCAGATGCTGAAGTGGTCACACAGGAGTACAGGCCAACTGAGTTTTAAGAAATGAGTGAAATAACAGCACAGGTAGTCTAACTTGATCCAGGTGAACACACTGCTGCAAGGATTCTTGCAACGGAGGCTCCTGCAACCATACAGAAAGCAACCATCTCGTTCGAGAGACTGGTTTCCCCTCAGAAGTGTTATACTATGCCAAGATGCCATTTCTTTTTTTGATAAAAAATTCTGCCTGTGAGCATCTCTACAACAGTTTCCAGTGGTTAAAAGGAGATACCAAAAAACCTGAGTATTAACACCAAATATGTCATCCTGTTTCAAAATATGTTGCTTATAAGGAATAGTAAATGTCTTTTTGAAAGTGCAAGACAAAGAGATGGCAGTACCACTACTGTGCAGAAGGATGAGTACTATTTTTGACTTAACATTTCTCTACACTGCATCCAGAGCAGTCTTTGCAAACACCATGCTTAAACAAAAACGTAACAATAGCAGAAAATGAGGTTACTAAATTTGAAGCCTTGTACCTTTTACCACAAAAGCTGTATGCCTAGCATTTCCTCTAGTTTAGGTACTAGATGGAAATATTAGTCATGTACATTAACTCCTTTGCCATAATAAAAAAAAAAAAAAAGGAAAAACATGCATCACTAACATTTAATAACACAATACCTTTCACCTCATATGCTGAATAATAAATGCCACATCAAAGGAAGAGAATTACAATATAGATCAGAGTAGCTGGGCTTTGCCTAAAGGCCAAACACTCCTATAGGATGTACTCATTCCCTTTGGTAAGAAGACTGGATGTACATGACAACAGTACATAAAGGCCAGCACAATTAATACACCTGACTTTGTGTCTGCCTCTGGAGCACTGAAAATGTTGCATGACCCTGGCCAAATCATTCATCATCTAGAACTCAGAAAAAAGCATCTGTAAGGGCACTGATGCTTGAATGAGGCAGTGGCACAAGGTGACTAGCTAACTTCCAATAACAAAGTTGAATTACCCTCTGCATTTTTATATGACAGTCTAAAAATACTTAATACATGGTCACATTAGTACTTTATACAACCATTAAACTCCATAGACTCCAATACAACAGACAAAAACCATTAATAACTTTAGCTATACAAAGAGTCTCATTAAATTCAAAAGGATAAGTCACATTTATAAAATTACAGTGGTGTGTATAAATAATTTTATGGCTGTATCTTATGTTTGCTTTAATGTTTTAACTTTAAAACACATGAAAACCGAATCCATTTAATCTACCTGACTATCCAGTGGCTCCAATATACTATACATAAAAAGTTCTCAGAAACTGACATAGTGAAACCGTTACTGTGTTTTATGTGACCCTGATCTTGCAAAAACTTTGAATGTATTTACCTTAATATGTATGAAAAACTTCATTTGAGAATAAGTAGACTACTCATGACTACTGAGCAAGCATATAGTGAATTGTTTGCAGGATTAGAGTTTAAAGTTAGTGCACACGGAAAACATATAAAACTATTAAAACATCAGTATCATTTTGCATTAATTCAGACATAGACACCTATGCTTTGGCAAACACTGTGGCAAATCAGAAAGCTGTCTAGGCTTCCATTTGGCATTGTCCTTCCTTTCTTGCTAGACAGTTTTGATCACATTACACTATATTGGATTCTAATAATTTATAATCTCACATGAGAGCTCCTAGTTGAATCTGTGAAATAGTTACTCAAGAATGAGTCCCTGAACATTCACCAATCCACACATTTGCTGTAACAGTATGTTCCTACAATTAGGACATAATATACAAAATATTCAATATGCTTTTACATCCAAGTCTGTGTAAAAAATTAGCCCCTTTCTAAACTAAGCAATAAAAGGCTAAATAGTTATTTCAAAAACATTTGCATTGCTTTTGCTACTTGAGCTGCACCAGAGTAATGAGAAAAGACAATAATAATTGACTGTGGATAATACTTCTTGGAAAAAGCTTAACTACATGGTGAATGGGTTCAGTTTAATTGTTGCCTAGGGTAGTCATACAAGGTACTGTTTTAAAGATGGCAGTTATAGATCCTAGTAGATAAAAACTTATAAGATTTGCTGATACTGAAACTCTAGGGAGAATAATTATGGAGGCTACAATTGCATTTTAGGACAGTCTGTTCACAGTGCTATGGGATATAATTTCAATATGGGATATATGGGATATAATTTCAACGCTAAAGTTACATTCTTGTGCTCATCGTAGTTGGCATCTACAGGAGCTGGAAATCTGATGGGTTCTTTTCAACAGCAATAAGTTTAAATACTGCCAGTTGGGCAGTATTTTCATTAGGTAGTTATTTAGAAATCAGCTCTTGCATGGATAGAGATGCTCGTCCCCACCCAAAAAGATCCACCTCTTTACCACAAGCATCAGAAGCTTATGAAAGTGAATTCAAGCAGAAAATTCTGAAACTGCTAGATGCTTTCCAATTTATTTCTTTGCTCTTTCGTGTTTGGTGTTCTGATTCTGTTTTTCATATGAAATCAGAAAGAATAAGAAAAAACTGGTTTCTGTGTAGCATCCATCTGGGTAAGAAGCAGAAGCATTAAGTGTTCTGGAAAAAAAAAAAGCCTTGAAACACTTAAACAATTTTTGTTGTTAATATACAAAGGATATGCACATGCACATATTATTACTCTTGTTTTTCAGTAATATAGGGAAAAATAACAACATGGTAAGATTAAGGTCTGTATTACTTGTTTTGAAATGGTTGACAGCAGTTTCCTATTTCTTTTCAGCCTGATCTATTCTGTGCATTCTTGCAGAATATTTGTTCTCTTAAATGATTTATCCTAGCCATGTTTCACTACACAGACCTTGGTTGTCCTTTTGTGTTTGTCTATGTCTTCCAATTGGCTAGTGTAAATAACAGAAAGGACTAGAGCACTTACAGCTCCTCATTCAGTTTTGCAGGTTCATTGAGGTTCCAATGCTTAAAAAACCATTTGTTTAAGCATCTATCTAAGCTCACATTTTTGTGCAGAAATAAACAGGCAGAAATCAAGATAGCATCCAAAGCAGCTGGGATGGAATTAAATATATCAGAGAACACTGTTGTGTTCCAAAGTCTTCTGTTTATCATAAAGTATTTTTTGTTCCTTTTTGAAGACATTACTCATAAGACTGAGTTTAAACACTTATCACCTCCTTAGATTATATATTTCATTAACTGTCAGAAATTAAGAACTTTATTCAACAGGTAACATAGGGAAAATAATTTTTTGTATAATCAAGTTAAAATACTGGGCAATCAAATCAAGTTATTCAAAATGCAATTTCTGGAATTAATGAGGAATTTTGGAGAAAATCATCCTTTTAACAATTCTGAACTCATTTAAACATCCTACCTGCATTGTACTACTATTGAATTGTATCATACCTTTAGGAAAACACCTGATGGCATTGTTTCTTGAAAAGCCAGCGTCAGTAGAACCTTCCTGAGTTATTCTTGGCTGCATCCAAAGTAAGAAATCATTTTCCCTGTTATATGTTATAATCACTGCTGTTTCTTGATTTCATTTAGTTCTGTAGATAAAAGAAACAACTGAGGCCAGGCGCCTCAAATAATGCCAGACCCACTGCCTGTATAAATGTGTTTAAGAGAGAGGGACAGAGGGCAAGAGGGATGAAGATGAGTAAGATGATGAAAAAGTTGTTCTGAAACCAGATGGCAAGAAAAGTTTGAAAGCATACTTTTGGGACTAGGAGCAGTACATCTTGTGCTGCATTCATTTTTTCATGTGTCACTTCTCGGATCTGAATTCAATATCATGAACTCCAAAACTTTGTAAGAAAACATAGTAGTAGCAACAAAGTTTCTTATGACATCAAGCCATAAAATAGTAGTTTCCTGGAATGTTAGCTTTGTGTGCACACGTACCTATAGTCTGATCTAAAACTTCCATTCACAAAAGCTTGCCCTTTAAGGGCACTGTTATTTTCTTCATCAGTCATTGATTTCTATCCCTCAGTACCTGAATGTCTATTAGAGCATCCGAGTTCATGTTAAGGCTGAGTATTTTAAAAACATAAAATTTGTTTTCCTTTGTTTTCCTTTGTCATTTTCCTTTATGTGTGTTCTACCTCAGGTGCTTCCAGGAGTGATCCTGTGTTTTCTAGGCAGAAGAGACAAGTTATTGTTTGATAACCACTTGCATTCTAAGCTGTAGTTGGAATTTATGTTAGATGATGAAAGAAAATGCAAATCACTTGAGGTCTTACTATTTACAGCTGGCTTATTGTTGCATGTTGTGTATAATGATTATTCACTAGTGGACAGCAACTAATACTGAATATATGGAGTAACATCTCTGAAACTCAAATTCAAGTACTGTGATACAAAAAGTCCTTAATTTCTTTCCTGTGTTCCCTCAACAACCCATTGTTTTTTTGGAATGATGCAGACATGGAAGTGATAGCACAGAAATCAAGAATTTAGCTCTGTGTATTTTCTTGATTTCTTCTAAAACTTACTGGAAAAACATATCAAATTCCTGATTCTCAGGTCCTGGTCATATTTCCAGACTGAGTCATATCTCCAGACTGAGTACAGTGCATAAAAATCAAAGCCATATTGAAATGCTTTGTTTTGACTAGACGAGACCAAATAAAGTCAAGCTATTTCAAATCTGTACTGTATACCTGTTCATGCAGGCTGTATCTAAAGCTATTCTCATGAAAAAGCTCTTTTGTATCATCTGCTATACTACATTGTCAGCAGCAGTGCTAGAATATACCCTAACTTCTAAATAAAGGGCTTAATTCTCCAGGGCTGTCAATGCATTATTTTTAAAAAATATTAGCTCATATGAAAGATAACCTTTGCCTAGTTCTAAGTAAACCTCTGTTTTTCAAAGAAATTGTTATTTAAGATGCAATTACTTTCTTTAACCCTCTCTTCATCCTTATAGCAAAATTAAGCTACTTTTCCTATGCTACCTTTTGTATTTTTCTGCCAAGGCTGTGCACAGAATATTTTTCATATGAAGGCCAGTGACAAAATACAATAGAAAGAGATATCAGAAAGTTTGGTCAAATAACAAATGAGGTTCTATTCCCCCTAAAGTCACAGCAATGCATCTACTTAACACTTCTATGAGTTCTGTGTATCCATCAAGACCTGTTCAGTCTGCCTTTCTAAGCCAATCTATTTAAACAATTCTCCTCTCCGTCACCAGTGTCAGTGACTGTTCCATCCTTTTTCTGAGCCAACATGTCTGGTCATTGTTAGTAACCTGACTACAATCCTGGCATATTAAAAAACAGCCAAGCTGTGGGAAAGTAAGTCAAGGACTCTGTCTTCTCACTCCCCATCTTTTTACTTTTCTGTCCTTGGTCACTGCAGTTTGTTTGCTCAGAAGCCAAACTGTGAACCAAAATCCTACAGGTCCTATTCTAAAAATTATTACACACTGCTCTTGTAATCAATGCAGGTAACAAAGGGAAGCAATGCCCCCATTAGGAACAACCCAAATGTCAGTGGAAAACACTGTTCCCCACGTCAGGTGAAGTAATGAAGTACACAGTCCATTTCCCCCACAGCAGGTCAGGTCGTGTGGATGCCTTTCCCCACATTTAGCTCAAAGCATATAGCTGAAACTAAGCAGAGGCACAGTCAGCATCACAGCCTTCCACAGTTCTCTCTGATCTTATCCCATTAATTAGTGGACATAACTGCAGTCAGTCGAGTGGTACGCAGCACCATCACAGAGAAGTGGGAAATGGGCTAATGAAGGGGCACTATATTCCCCCATGCCTTTTCTTTCTTCTCTCTTATTACATCTGTACCTTTTATTTCTTCTTCCTTCCCCTGCCCAGCAGCCTGCTGTAACAACTTCATTGCCAAGAAATACACACCAGGTCCAAGTCACAGAGACTACCATTTTAACCACACACTTTTTTCTGTTGTAATAATTCTGTCTCTATTTCCAAGTTGAGTTAATCTGTGATGATTTAAGAAGGATGTTGGGGTTCCTCCCAACAACCTTCTTTTAGCATGAATGTCAATTTTATTGTGTTCATCCACGCAATCACATAATCATGTGAATGAATTCACGTAATCTTCAGAAACACATTAATTGCTACAACACAAGCTGATTTCCCTCATATTATACACCAACAGCAGATAAACACACGGATACCACATTTACGCAACTACGGGGGATTACATAGGCTTGACTGCAGCCACATATATTTACATTTGCCCATGAATAACATGAATATGTGTTAGAGTAATAAAAATGTATCTGATTGAAAACTCCAGAAATGCTTATGTTCATGGCTTATATATAGCTTTCTATGCTTATGTTCATTACCAACTCAAACCTTGATTTCTCAATAAATAAAAATCTGAAAAAAAAACCTGTTTGAAAATAACAAACAAAACACCAAAGAAATAAAATGTTTGAATAAGATGACACAGTAAGCAAATATCATAATCCTGTTATTCAGGTAAAATTGCTGAAAACTGCTAAAAGTGTGAAGCCATTCAGGCAAAAAGGCCATGGCCCTCCTGCTGTAAAACATATAATGTCACAGGAGAAAATGAGGCAGAACATGTGAACAAGAAAAATAAAAAGTGCAAAAAACCCCAAAACTTTCTAATCAAATATTTGCCTTGATTGATGAATTGACAGAATTAGAAAACAAATTACTATAGCAGGCAAAAGTCTGATAAAAGGAAGAAATGTGAACCCTGGGAACAATTACAGAAATTAAAGTAGAGACCAGTGAAAGAACAGTTATCTCCTGGGGACGAGAGACGAGAAGAGCTCTTCAAAAGGAGCACATTAAGAAAAAATGCCATACAGGATAAATTAAAACAAACCAGACAGCCTGTGACGAGTGGCAGAGGCATCCTCAGTCTGAAAAAATTATTAAAATTATCGTTAGAGTTACGCTGAAACTTACATCCATAACTGTCATTGCACTGCAGAGAATATACAGATCTCATGCTAAGAAAACTTGCTAGGGGATCAATAAATTAATAAAATCTTCTCCAAATTTTAAAAAGTTTGTAATATCTTATTATTATTGTCTTTACTGATCAGACTTCAATAACGTTATATAAACAGGTCTTATGCTGGTTGCTACAATATGTACATCAAATTTTATTTTAGTAGCTCCTTTCCTTGTTTGTAAAATGAGTTCTATGCAAAGGATTATTCTTTATTTACCCCTGACTGAATCCACATACTGAAAACTACTTATACTGAGCAGGCAAACAAAAAAACATTAGAATCCCAAGGTTTGGTTTTGTGTTTTTTTTTTTCTTTTAAATAACTCTGCATGCAAGAGGGAACACAGAAACTATCTTTCTTCCTTATTATTAAACAAAACAGAGCATGGATATGAAAAAATAAGCCTTTCTGTCTGTAATAAAATTCAAACCTATTAGGATTCAAGTTTTCATTTGGTTCACAAAATCTAATCAAAATCAGTGCTGGAACTTCAGACCATTCAGGAGCTCAAACAAGTGAGRCACTTTCTCTGACATTCTTAGTAGTTTTTCAGCTCACAACTTTATATGCTGTTGTATGCTATGAATCTGTCACCATTCAGACTTCATAAGCTCTTAGTTTCCTGCATGTTGTTTACGTAAGTTATATAGTCATCTCCACTGTTTAAAAAATTCTATATCTAAGCTAAAGGTTGGACATAGGCCTTCATCATTTAACAAACATCCTCTTCTTCCTCAGGTAGCAGTTCTAAAATAAAAGCAACACCTGTTGCTATTTTTTTCATACTCTGTGTGCACTTTGAGCAACAGCCTCAGCTTCTCATTGTTTTTCTGAAAAAGACGCTAAAATGTTATGTGACATTTTCATGACAAAAGGTGCAATTATCAGACTGTTGCTCCTCACGCTTAGTTTCTTTTTGCGCCTGCCACAGACTTAGCAGGCTCCCACCATGCAGTGTAATATGAAGTGGAATATGCCGTCTAGGTGACAAGCAAGATGGCATCAGGTAGGTCATTTGTGATCTCTGGTTTTGCATCTTCTCTGCTGTTACTGGGATGACAAATCAAAAATGTTTTCATAATAGATCATTATTTTGATATTTTTATGAAACCAGAATATCATGTTTTGAAATATCCACAATATGCATGTTAAATAAGCTATGTATTGTGGGTGTTAAGTTAAATAAGGATTTGTATACAACATTGTTTTCTTGTTGAAGTCTTCCTTTGCTTTGCAAGTTGGGAATATTTTTAATTGGGCCCACCTCTTACTCATTAGAAGCAGGCCATTAAAACCACACAATCTTATTAAAGACCAGAAACAAGTGAAAAAATACTGGTAATAAAGGGAGACCTTTTCTGTGCACAGATAATTGAAACATGGCATGATAGCCTTTGGTGATGAGGCTGGATGTACAACAGAAGGCAGGGGAGCCCTGTGGTTACCATTTACTTGATGTACAAGACAGAACACCAGCTTCTTTAGCTTCTTTCCCTGACAAATAGCTCTCAGGGTGAATAAACAAAAAGCAGTGGTGGTGTTTTTTGGGTTGGTGGAGGGAGGTGGTTTTGTTTTTTTTTTTTTGTGTCGGTAGAGTCAGCACATAACACTTTGAATACCCAGAGGCTTTCATTCTCTTGAATAACAAGGTGCTGGTTTTAAATGTAAGTATTTTTCAGAATAGAAGTGTATTTCAAGCACCTTGCTCAAGATCACACAGAAAAGCTAGGACTGAACAGATGATAACTCAGATTTCCCAATTCTGTGCTTTAATCACAGAATGTCTGTCTTCTCCTTAAATGTCTCCCAAAAGTATACCTTGCAAATAGTGTAGGGACCAGTGCTATAAGTCAAAAAGATTCATAATTACAACCTGTGTTTGACAGAATACCTTGAGGATGTTTGCTCATCTACAAACAAATTTAACCTAGAAGCTAATGAACCCTTTTGTTTCATCCAAATCAGTGCACAGGCATTTGAAATTAGCCTATGAAATGGTTCTAAATCACAGAACCAGTGAGCATTGCAGAAAGCAATTGGGGAGAAGGAAACTCAAGCCCTGTGGAAAACTCTGTGAGGCTCTAGGCATCACAAAGGGCAGTGCTTTCAGTCACAGACCTCTGGCCTCTCCTGGTGTAATTCATCTCACTAACACAGATCTCTAAAAGCTAAACACGCAAACCTGAGCTACGGTTAACACCATGCAACAAAAAATATGGAAGAAAAGTCTACTTGATTTACCTTATGCAAACCTAGTGACATGTCCAGAAAATAATTTAATATACAAGTACTCTGCCCCAGACAGAAAGAGGATAGATCTTTTTTTTCCTACTCAAATTAGGATAGACATAAAGCCCAATTACTAAGCACTTACTTACATTTATTTCCTAGATTCCATGTCCGTGAAATAATGTGTCAGCTCCTCTTCGTCACTCCCATATTATGTCCCTGTACAGAAACATTTCCATCTACTCCAGGCACTCCCTGTACAGGCATACAAAGTTCAAGTCCATGGAGAAGTAGTTTCTCATTTTCAAACTTACCATCAGTCCAGCTACTTTTCTTTTACTTTTTAGTTTTCTTCACATGCTGAAGAGCTTCCTACCTGCAAGGGAGGAGAAATGGTAACAGTGTGAGTAGTTAGCATTTATTTTACTTTTTTTGCTGTCCCGTGGGCTTGCAAACCATTTAAAAGCAGTAAGAACAGTTGTTCAAGCGGAAGGCAGATGGCTAGCACATCATTATGGTATTTCCCAAGTTCCATTAAACAGGAACAGACCCAGCCTGCTCTAAAAGGGCTTGTAAGCAAAACCAAGTACCACCCTGCAAGTGATGGTAGGAGAGAAGGCTAGTGTTTTAAGCACTATCATGATATCCTGCAAGTCTACATTTAGACATGTAGAAGAACATCCTTTAGGAAATCAATTCTTTTTTCTGTGTCAAAGCAAAAACTAAAAAGTGTTCAGAAACCTGTTCAGAAGTCACAAGAATTTGGGTGCTGCTTGGGTTAGTTCTTACTGAATAGAAATTAATAACATATTACTATTACATTATGCTCTATTTTGTTTTCAGGCAAAAGGTGTATGTTAGACTGTTTCAAGGAACAATGCTTAAAGAAGCACTGCCAACCCACTATGTCTGTGCTGGCATGGATTTCTAGCCTTTTCCATCTCTCCTGTGGAAAGGCAAAAGACATCTGCAGTGTCTGTTTCACATGGACCAATCTTCTCTGTCATTCTATAAGATTCTCCATTCTGTGTTCAAATCTCAGCTGAGAATGTTTCTTTTCTGTACCCCATTAAGCTTAAATTCCTCAGATTTCAAAAAAAGGCATGTTTCTTCCTGTAATATTTTTTAAAAGTTATCCATTTATTAGCTTATGCCTTTGGGGACAGAATTTATAAGAGAAATGCAATAGAAAATAGACTTTGCTGAGCAAAACAAAATTATTATCACACATTAAATGTAAGGAAAATACAGTATTTAAAATTATATATGATGACYCTACCCTTTACATGTAAAAATTAAAGTTTGAGTTAGTCACCCCGCAGTCTCTTACAGTCAGTAAAGAGAAGCAGGCATAATTGTTCTTTTTTGGTTTAGACTCCTAACCAAGGGTGAACCAGTCTTGTGTGATTCATGTGCTTATTTCTCTCTACTGACTATGAAGAACACTTTGGACGGCTAGTGCAGTCTTACATGTCTCACAGTTAGATCTCTGGGAATGCACTACAAAACGTGGGGAAGCTGTTTCAATGACATTACAAAGAACTTTGGAGAGAGGTGCACAGCCGTTGGGTACCTCAGAGCCTATGGAAGGTTCATTGCACTCCAGTTACACTTAAAAGTTTGAAGTTACAGATGGCCTCATCAGCATGCTTTCACCAGTTCTGGCAGAGTTATACTCACACTGGGGACAGCAGTATTCTGTACCCCTTCCTCATGCTTCCCTGGGTTCACTCTGGGTTCTTTATGTACCAATGCCCCACAAATATAAAGAAAAGCCAGGGATTGGCTCCCATGTAGTTAAAGAAAGGTTTATGAAAGTATTGTTGCACTGGAAAAAGAGCATGACCAATCCAAGTCAATTGGTACACATACCAATCCCTTCGTGGTATGGATAAAAACCTTATCACAGGCAGGAGTACAAAAAGTTTATTAAGGTACACATCAACTATGCATTCCAGAACAGCCTAATAGTCTGTATTATAGAGTAGAAGAAGCATTCACAATATACTTTAGAGGTAGGCAACACTACAAAATCATATTCTTCATCATTATTATTCGAGAGCAAATGATCATGTCTTCTGAAAAGGATGCTTGGATAGTCAGTTACTTTTGCTCTAAGTAGTTTAATAAGCACAAGAAGTGAATTAGAAAAAACGAAGTTTTAAATCATTAGATTTCAATACAGTTGAAGCATTTGCATAAATTTTATTTTGCATCAAATACACAGCTCTGGATAGATGCTGGCTCCTAGGGGACAAATAGCTACAGATAAATTGCTTTCAGCACAAGAAATTCAGCAGGATGATCAACTTGCAGTGGCTAAAGAAAGCTTGCAAACAGGCTGATAAAACATTCAGGACGCTGCAGAGCTGTGCATTTCAGGGATGAGAAGTTTACAAACATAACTATCTCTGCATTGCTCATCATCCTTCATTAGCAAGATAGTAAAATCCATAGCAATTTAAAGCAAGGCTATAACTTTACACAAACTCTCCTTTTGGGATTAGTGGAAATACAACACTAAGTAGGTAAAAATTCAGTTACCAGCTTTTTCCATAGCTGAATCAAAATCCAGTGCATTTCATTCAAGGCTCCTAGAGTTCATTCAAAACTTAAATGAAAAACAGTGCTAGCCACAATTCACTCCTTTCTAGTGGAGATATTCAGAAGACTTCTGTTACAATAGGACTGAACATTATTTTCAGTCCCATTAGCTTGTTCATGAAAGTAAATACAGAAATACATCTCTTGAAGCCACTCTGAAATGGTCCAAGTCCTAAGTAAAGCTAAATCCCAGCTCCAGGCATGAGGAAGCAGGGAGATGATTATCCGGAGCAGGAGAGGGTGGAGAGCTCATGGGAAGGCAGCCTTTTCTCCGGCTGCACCAACAGATCAACAAGATCAGTCTTCTATCATACTGATAGGACTGATCCTCTCAGCTGGACTATGAGAACACATGAATCCCACATTCACCTGCTGTACGCTAAGGCACACTCCAGCACATTCCAGCTAATGGAGACATCTCTTCACAAAGTTGTTATTTCATGCACATGACCAAGTTCTAACAACATTTCACTCTTCAAGATATCTGAGCTATGTCTGTACTAACAAATAGAGCACACCAGCAGGACTAGATTTATACAGTGAAACAGTTGGTAGCAATCACCCAACATTCATGTTATACACATCTCCAGGGATTTTTCCTGTAGATTTCTCAGCCGGTTTGGGAGGTTGAATGTCCATTAATAATTCCAACTGTACTAGGTGCAGTTCTGGAGCACATCTGGTGTCCTTCTGAAAGGAATCCAGTTTGTGTGCTCTGGGACTGCTCCAGGATGCTAAACTGGCAGGTAAAAGGTGAAGATGCCTAAAAGATTCCCTGCAGCTGTGCACCCCTTGTCTCAGCTAAAACTCTGATGTAGAGGCACCCTAAGAACAAGTCAAGTATCTAGACCATTCAATCTGGAAAACACTTAACATAATTTTAAAGAAGAGTAAACACTATTATCTTATTCTAACAAAATTCAGTCATTAGGTTTGGAGGCACATAACTAGAAGTAATGTTTCTTAATAACTGGTACTTTTTTCCTTAGCTAAAGAATATTCTTTCTAATTCATTCAGCTGACAGAGAAATAGAACTAGCTGACAGGGTAATTTTGTAGCTCTTTCAATTAGGGACTGTCTTCTCAAATTTCTGAAAGGCTGGGACAGCTCTAGAATTTATTTCCTTTACATATTCCCTGGAAACACTATTAAACACAAACGGTCCTTTGGCTACCTCTTTTAAGCAGTACTTACTTGTAGCTTGCTTGGTAATGAGATGTTGTCTGTTACAGCAATAGTCCTTGATAGGCCTTTGGCTGAGCAGACATAGACAGGATTAATACCTGGCTAGTCAATAAACAGCTTCATTTATATGATGTAATAGTGGCTCCTCTACCAAACTGGTGGTTCATGCCTTGATATTTAAGAGTTTATTGCACAAGTGAAGCTCCAGTACTCAGTGCTCTACAATATGTAGACTAAGAACCATATAGAGTAATGAGGTTAATAATGAACGGAATAAATATTAAAAAATATAAAAAGATGCTAGTAAATTTTATACACATTATTCCACAATTTCACACCAGCTTTCTCCCTGCAATAATAATGTTAATAGAAAATATATCAACATTAATGAGTTCTAGACTGGAAATATTTGAAATTTTCCTGCCATTTCTTCTTTGGAGATACAGTGTTAACATTAGCTTCAGGTAACCTTATTCTCCTTCCAACTGTTAGATCTTCGCCACTGCGTCTTATCCTAAAACAATATCTGCCTTGATGCTGTCTCTGGTTGTTAGCTACTCTGTTTCCAATACTTTTTCTTCTCAAGTGTCACTTAAATTCTCTGATATTGAAAAGGTGCAAGAAAAATGAGCATTATCAAGACAACCAACAGAAAGGGCCAATATAGAAGAAGGTTGCTTAAAGGGCTACATTTGCCACATTTTCAATCGATCAGTTTAATTTCATCTCTCCCCTGTGTTCAATTCACCAACAGAAAAGAAATTTAAAAGTTATCTCCATTTTATAAGCAGTGAGAAAGAGCAGTACTTCTCTAATTCTTCGTCAACAGTTCATGTGGCCAACATACATAAAATTAAAAGGTAGGAAAATACCCAATGTTCCACCAAGATTCAAAGCTGCCTTTTGCTTTGGTTTTATAGCAGTGAAAATTGTGCTTATTCCCAAGTATAGGACATTCTGAAGCATCCTGTTACTTCCAAAAAGCAAAGGAGGTTTGATATTCATACTTTCAGAAAACCACTCTAATTCACTTTTGAAGACCCATTCTATAGTCAAAACACATTAAAGGCAATTACTTTTTACCAATTAATACTACATGCAGGTTCTTCAGCAATAGGCACATCCAGCCTGTTAAATTTTATAAAACACTCTATTTTCAATTACTCAAATATTTATATGTCTATATATATACACACATGTATGAGTGTTGCTTTCTTGAACATAAAGAAAGGCAAAATCATTAAAAGAACATAAAAGCAACAGCTATGCTTCCTCCCTATGGAAATAGCTTTCCAACCACTTAAAACAGTATATTTGAAAACTGACTGTTTAGTTCATTGCCTCTCCCTGAACCTCCCCCACCTTTTACAGCAGAAGAGTAGAAGCACTGGAAATTTGCAGGCTCCCCCAGAAGTCAATAATCATAGGAATTTTGGAATTTCTTCCCATACCACATGAAATTACTTTCAGAAACAGGCAAAACATATACAGACACAGTAATTTAACAAAAAAAAAATCCCTCAAAATTGTAATTTCAACTTTCTAGTAAAGCACAAGTAAATCACAGAAAAAGAGTTATAAAACTGTTCAGCTCTGCAAATGGGCTTTTTTGCCCTCTTTTTATGGCCCCACCTAAGCAGCTCTTGAGTATTTTGTAAGTAACTACAAGGTATATCAGATATCAGTCCCCTTTTCTGTCTTTATTTTTATTAATTACATTTATTTGTTAAACATCCTACTTCCAGATTTTGCCATTAGGTATTCCACTGAGTTTTCTTACCTGGTTATTATTAGCCTTTGCCTATTTTTCTCTCCCCTGTCAGACCTCTACGTAGTGAGGGCTTCTACCTTCTGCTTCTATCCACACTTAACTGTTTATCTGCTTCCACAATACTGTTCCCTCCACCCACCCTTCCCTCCCCAAACTCACACCTATTCAAAGCTTTCTGTTGGGTCACTGTCTCAGAGGCATAGGTCCAAGAATATATTTTTTTTTATTTCCTGCTTTTTTTCCCATGGTGCATGCATTGAACGAATTCCTGGAAGACACTTCAGCTGTAACACTACTTTACTATAGGTCATGATATGCTGAAAAACCTAATACCTCCATGTTTGATGACAAACACATCATCATATAAGTTTCTGTTGACACTACTGGAATTATACTTTTTCTTACTTTCATATTTCACTATTTGTCTTTGGTATGTCAACCTCTTTTACCCCTTCTTCCTCTCTTGACTTAAAAAATAAATTTTTTGCACATTTTTATGGTTGCTGCATTTCGTAGTTTTTCACATGGTACTGCTCTTCGGGCAGATTGCAGCACAGGGAGACAGAAGATCTGAAACCAGTTTTTCACTCTGCCATTGAAGTGCTACATGAAGTCCGTCAAGTCCCCAGGTTTTATTTTTATAGTATTTCCTTACAGAATGAGACCAGTGTTACTAATATACCAGTGAAAAATGCTGATTGAATTACGCATTTGACATTTTCATAGTCTACTTATTTTATACCCCCTCTGCTCCCATAGATTCATTGTTTTCATATCTCATTTCTCTGCTTGGTTTTCCTTTTCTCTTAACCTTTACAGTTTTTCCTTACCTCAAAGAGATGACCCATTCATCTTTTCATGTATTCTCCCTCTGATATAACAAGATACATTCTTTTCTTTCATAATTACCAGTGTCTGTAAAGGTTCCATAGCTGAAGGTCAACTTCAGTGCGGAAATAATAACCTAACCAAAATTCTGGCCTCTTTTTTCCAATACGTTCTCCTAGGTGTCTAGTTATTAGCTCATGCRCAATTTGACTAAACAAAGCTCTTAATTCCTTCCCTCCCTCCCCCTGAGCCAACTCTGCTATCCATCAATGCAACACTGTAAGACCATAGATCCTATTAAATACTGTATTGCCTGTCATTCAGGCATATAAATCYAGGCATCTTTTTTTGACCCTGATAAATCCTCAGCTGCAGGATATGCCTCATCTTGCTGAGTTTTATGTCTTTTCTTTGCATAAGATAATTGCTAAATACAACCTTTTCTATTCCCCTACTCAGCCAAAACAGGTGCTTAGATCTTCATCCTGTTGTGTCCTGTTTCTTGAATCATCACTTTCTCTTGGCAAAGATAATCATGCCCTACCATAGCTTTTAAAAACACTTCTAAGAACTTTTATCCCTCATATTTACCACTAAATTTTAATCTCCTGCTTCTAACAATTCCTGTGTGTTCAAATTCCTTGTTCATCTGTCAAATTACCCAATAAGTATCTTTATTCTTTCTTCCCTGCTTATCTTTATGGCCAGGAGGACCTCGCCGAAATGTTTCATTATTCTACTTGCCTCCTGAAGATACTATTTGGCTGTGGTATTACCAAAATATCCACACATGTGGGGGTAAATATGCATGTGTGTATGCAAATATATCTGTGCACAAATAAGCATGCGTGTACACATGTATGTGCATGCATGTAAACATACGTGTGTTTGTAGATATGTGCACGTGTATAGATATACATGCACGTAAGCATATACGTGCACGCATGCATAAATGTACATGTGGGCACAAGTGTGCAAATATGTGCACACAAACGTGTGTACATGTGTAAATATAGATACACGCGGTGTGTGTGCATGTGTAAAGACATTTGTTTTATTCTTTATTGGTGGCTTTTGCAACCTTCATTCTTTCATTTATGCACATTTCCAACAGATATACTTCAAGCCACACTTTAATAACTACAACTGTCTAAGCATGGTTGCAAATGGCATGTGAGTTCACTCAAAGTCAATTCAGAGACCCTTCATTTGCAGGCCATAAGAAACAGAAAATAAAACTCACCATAAAATGTTGGATGAATTTTGTAGATGATTCATTTAAAAGTCTGAAAAGAAATCATTTTTTATTTCTGACTGACAGACTTTCAGAAGTCCCTTTTGAACAAGTACGTATTATAAATCCATACAGCTGAATGGGGCTTTCCAAGCACTGAATAATGTAATTACTGAATTATCTCCTGAATTTGAACATGACTGATTAAACTTTATAGGGAAATAATAAGGCAACACGATTGACTTTTCTGGACATTTATAGTATTCCTTACACCAATATACTTAAGTGTTAAGGTCTCATTCCACCTTCCTGAATAAATAAGTGCTTGTTTCAAATCATAAACTGCTATTCACAGGAAATTTGTTCCTTTTCTTCCTCTGCATCATACAGAAAACTAGATCTAATTTGAGACAGTTTTGAAAACTTTTTCAAAATTAAAGTGGTCTATCCTTTTTTAAAAAGACAGTACTAAAAATTTGTAAAAAGTGGATTTTGTAGTAAAAATGGTAAGAATAGAAAAACTGCTAGAAATAGGCTGTCCCGACCCAAAAATTCTGTTGAAAGTTTCCATGTATGAAACATAACTTTTGCAGTATGTAATATTTTTACATTATCAGGAAGAAAAACTTTGTATATACTGACAAGCAACTCCTGAAAACACACAATGTGTTCTTTTTTTAACAGAAACAAGCAGAGCAAATATGTTCTGTTTACAAGTGAGATGTATTATTTTCAACTAAGAGAGCAACAAACAAGTCAAAACCACAAAGACAAGAAATCCAGGTTAATAGGTTTTGGGTTTCATAATGTCAATTCAACCTTCCCTCTAGAAAAAGATCTGCAATTGAATTTCATCAGCCTCTCTGTTAGTTTTCCAGAAATGCTCCCCATAGAGTCCAGCTTATGCTCTTACAGTTACATGAGCTCCTCAAATCAAAGGTAATAACTTTGTTGACAACAATTTCTCTGTTAAGGCTCATCACAAGATTCAGAGCTTGGATTCAACTCTGCTATGTACAAAGGGCTAATCTTCCAAATTATTCAGGCTTCAYATAATGGTTTATAATAAAATACTTGAGAGTTCCATCATTTTTAATTCTATATCCAGCATGTTTTATCCCACTTGAACTTCCTAAACTTTTTACATGACCAGGCTAAAATCCTAAGTAAAGGCTTTCATAAAATTTACAAAATTTTCTGACTCAAAGTAACAAGAGAAAATATTTTATTCTAGGATTTCAACACTTCTTCAATTTTTAAACATTTTACTTTTAATTTTAGAGGCCTCACAAAACTACTAAATAGTGTGCATTGTCTGCAAAGGTATGATTCCTACTATACACCTAAAATAACCACTTTTATTCAGTACCCTTTTTAACAATCACGTATCTAATCTAGAGGGGAAAAATGAGTTCAGTTTGACTTAGTTTGCATGTAATGATATCGCATCCTTAGCACAGCAATGCAAATGTAATTCATGAGATGCCACCCCTGTGTATAGAAAACTCTAGTGTCTAGTAGCTAACAATTACTTTACAACAATTCTATGTCCACCTTTACAGAAGCTTTGCAAATCTCTCAATCATTAACCAGAGCATTTTCTGTAGCCTAGTTTAAAACCTTCACAAAGCAGGAATAGGTAAAGAAATATATACATGCTTTAGGATCACAGTCTCTGGGGTTTTTCTTCCCCAGCTAAAGGGCACTTTGTTGTATTGTATATGTCAGCACAAGGCATACTTCCGAATTGTCTTTTCTTCTACATGAAAAACTCCAGCACTGAGGGAAGGTAGACACTGTTCAAGAGAGAGAAACAAGCACTGGGGATTCAGCAAAAAACAATGTCTTCAGAAGCACTACTTTTATCTTTTACTGTTTCAGCAGTCTTCAAAAAAGTATAAAGACTTCATAAATGTCAGACTTCTCCCTTAAACCTAATCCTAGAGGTTGTGAAGTTGAAGCTAAACAGCAATAGACCTTATGCTTGGCTCTGGGACTCGAAATCATAGTACTGAGAAGACAGTTTTATTTGTCTAGATTTACTTTTCATCAACTTGGACTAAATCCAGTGCTATTTCTAAAGTCAGCTGGGGAGCAGCAACAGGGCCAGCACCTTAGAACAATACCTGCATCCCACACAGTCACTGTGGTCAATCAGGTTCAGTACATTTATGAAAGATGGGGGAAGTGAAGAGCGGTTTGTCCTTGGAGAAAACTTCTCTTGAAAGGGGGGAGTGTAACAAGAACCACAGTTATGGTCTCGCTCTTAGACAGTCACTTCTATTAAACACAAAAATAATCCTGCCCATATGGTTCCAAATATCTGTCTTGCTTCAAGCTTTAAAAACAGCACCCTGCTGTTCCAATAAATGGAAGCAGGTAAAGTACAATGGGAGTCTCATCTTTATTGTGTGCATTTCATATTGCCTTGCTGGTTTACTAATCATGGTGGAGGCACCTTCATAATACAAAAAGAGGCATTAAATTTATAGCACTGGAACTGCTATACAAATAATGTAGTGTACTTTTATTAAAAGCTTGAGAATTCTTAGACTATTTTGAAACTGGGGAAGCCTAGCATATAGCCAAAAGCTTTAGAAGATTCAATCTGAGTTAGGTGCTTATGCAGTTACTAACAGCATTCCCACCAACATGGCAGCTAGGTACTTGTTAAACAATATTTCATACCAGATGCTAAATTTAAGTAAAACTGTTGTCTGTTATTTTATGAATGCCACAAAATAAGTTAAAAAAAGCTTAGGAAGACACCATGGAAATTTATGCAAATATCATTGCCACAATGGTATTTTAATCACAAAAGAAATTAACAGTAACTGGAAACTGGATTTCTTTTTTTTCTTGCAAAACTTCAACATGAGCACACCTTGGCTTTTAAGAAACATTAATGAGAAGWCAGTGAGGCAAACAGCAAATTAAAAGTCAATCAAACAACCATTTACATCAGAGCATTTACAAGAACTAAATAAAGTTCTGGTCTTCAAAGAGCTGCTTTAGGCAGCTGTCTTCATCCAATCCTCTCCCTAGTAAGAATCATGTACTATACCATATGGGATTCATTAGGAACACTTACTTGTTTCTTTCATGAGGACCAGTCTCTTCACATTATCTTAGACAAGACAATTCCACTCATAAGGAATTTTATCCCTTCCTATACTGAGAATAAACACTTAGGGAAATTGTAGTCATTTAAGAATTATTAAAAACTATGACAAGTCCACTGACATTGTAGCAAAAGATCTGTATTCACATATACCACAGGAGTATCTTGAAGATACTCTTTAAACAACAGCTTAGCTGAATCTCCTGCCCTTAACTGCTTGAAGGCCAAAGTCCTTCAGGCTGTCCTGTAAGAAACTTCTCCTCTCTGCTGCTATCCCTCTTTCCAAAGTGATAAATTTGCCTGAGGTTTGCATTAGAAAATCTGGATAAATCATCACCGTGTTTTTGTATCCACTTAACTGCTTACCTCTCTAGCTCGTGAAAAAGGAATGATGTGTATTATATTTAAACCAGGGATTACTATATGCAAGACAAAAAACATTATCATAGTCTTAGGTTTCTCTAAAAGCAGAGACCTACCTACAAGTTTCAGGTAAAATGTGTTCAGGACCCCCACACCTCCTTTATTTTACTGTTCAGTTACATAGAGAATGGTTGAGATCCTGACATCTTATAAATCAATTAAGTGACCTTTGGCAATACTAAGATTGCCAAGAATTATTTTTTAAAGCTTAAATGCAAAATGTAATTCATCCTTTCCTAAGGTTTGGGTGAAAGTGTGTGCACTGTTTGGAGGAACACATACTGGTTTCTTAGAAGGTTTTACTTTTAACACACTAACATCACAAAAGAAACTTCAAAAAATTTGGAGCAAGGAGGTATAAGTGGATTAAAAAAAAAAATGGACCTAGGAAGAGTCCACAGCTGGATAAATTCATCTTGGGTTGAGAAGAGAATCTACTACTACTGGCCACCTCCAGCCAAGAATCCTTCACTAGCATTCAGAGGCAAAGTGGTTAGGTCAGGTATGACAGGCTTAATGCTGATATGACATACTAATAGCCTGGGAAAGAACCAGTGACACGCCTAAAGGTGACCAGGATATTTCTGTGTGAATACATGCTTGTGGTTATTTTGGTTGAGTGGGCAACTCCGGGAGTTTTTTTAGGGGGGAGGTTGCTTTTGGGACTTTTTTTCCCCCAGGACTGGAGTTTTCATATTGCTGGAAAATTCTGCTCTATTTAGAGAGGACAAAAAGTTGCATCTCTGCTGCTCCCTTGGAAGGCTTTTATCAGATGTACTTTCTGTTTGCAAAGAAATAGACTTCTTTGCACTTCACTTCTGAACTATTCAACCCTAATTTGTTATTAGGGTCTAATTGGCTCTTCTCTGCTTATTAAGCCAAAGAAGAATAAAAACCCACATGTTCTAGTAGAAGACTTATGCAGATAGTCAGCAGCTGAGCTGTTTCTAAAATGGAAAAGAAAAGAGAAAGAATAGAAATACTAGGAAATTAAGAACAGCTTTCACAATGGCGATCAATAAAGAGCAGCAAAATCCATTTCTTTAAAAAGCTGAACAAATTCAACTTTTCAGTTAGTCCATCAGTAACAGAATTAGCAGGCAAAGAGAATTATTTCTAAAATATTTTGGGAGCTGGACAAGAATAACACTTATTTTCTAAATTATTAAAGACTAATTCATTGTTCTTTGCTAAAGTTCCAGCTGGCCACACAGTAGCAGTCCAATGTAGGAGCACAATTAAGTTGAATACACCCGTATGTTAATAAATGACATCTCTGCAGCCTGAAGAGTCACTTTGAAGTCTGACTTGAAGGAGGGCTTTAGTTTTACTYGATAAAACAACCATGTTTGCAAATATTGGCTAATGTGTCAGGACTAAGAGGGACATTTAGAGGGAAACCTTTTTTTTTTTCTTCTTTTAAATAGAATTTTGGGATTTGTTTATTTGGACTATTTCCTTCTAAGAACAACCTGAATAAATCAATACATAGCTGTACTTCGAACATGGTCTGCTTTTCTGATTCCCCTTACTCCCAGAAAGAATTGGAAGTTATGGGGATTAGCAATAGAGATTATTACATGTATGAAATGCCTCCCATAATAGTAGCAATGAAACAAAGCAGGACTTTTCAGATGGGAAGAGACAGATAAGGGGGGATATCATAGAGTAACTTTGTGTGGCATAGAGAAATTGAATGATGAATAGTTGTTTTCCATCTTTCATAATACAGTTACTAGAAAATTATTGACACAGTTTCAAAACAAAGAAAGAAACTTTTCCTTACTGTACACAATTAATCTGCATAGTGACTTTAAAGTCATAAGCACTTGTCTGCAAAAGAATTGAGACAACTAAATTTATTCTGTATCAGACCTCATACAATGCAGGTGGTCATGTATGATGTGAATGAAGACCAGAGACCATCGTATCACCTTAACTGTGAAGAAATAGGCTGCTGTGTCTCTTAGAACAATGGAAATGTTATGGAAATTAAGGAAGTTTTTAATTTGAGGAGATAAGTCAGACAACAAAAATTACTTTCTTGAACTGCGTATTCAGCTAATCTTGTTTCATTGCTCAATCACTTGTTCACTTTCTAAAACTATTAACTCAAAACAAATTTAAGATTAATTTTTCCACTACTTTGTTATGCTTGAGAAATATTATCATCTACCAAATCAGAGTAATGCATTTTGTTACACGAGCTTTCATTTGAAATATACTTTAAAAAATTTATTGCTTCTCACTTTGAGGAAAAAAAAAAAAAAAA
>JAYKAV010000644.1:476808-535646 GCA_035582835.1 Phoebastria nigripes
AAAAAAAAAAAAAAAAGACCCAAAAACCTGACTGGGGTTTTTGTTGTTTTTTCTTACTTTATTCAGAAGATAACAACATGTCTCGATAAGCAAGAGCTTCCAGGGTATTTTGCTCTCCCATCCAGCCAAACCCCTCCAGTGGAAGATATTCCTCTCTTATGTCTTCTTCCTCAGCTTAAACTCAGCCCTACAGCCAAGTAAATGTACAATCCATTCAGACACATGCTTCAGCCTGAGTATCTGGAAGTAACTGAGGAGGACACAGGTATTGGCATCGTTAGCTAGCATAGGTAGCACAGACAAAGTTCATCAGGAATGGCAGGCATGCTAACCATCGCAGCTTCAGAATTATTATAAAGCTTCTGGTACAGAAGCTTGTTTAGTGATCTCCACTGCTCTGTCAGAGGACCAACATGTGGCTAAACACTGAAAGCAATACTCATAAAGACTATCTTTATCTTGTGGAGGTATCTTTAGGTTGCAGTCTGCAGGCAGAGTTCAACTTCTTCCTAGACAGCTCTAAGAAGGGTCTGAACTCCAGCTGCTTTGGCTTAAACATTAAAAAGCAGCTTTTCCACTGAGACTAGAAGTCTAGGAAGTCTAGAAGTCTAGCCTTCCTTAATCAAAATTAGCATTTTTGACCTCTGCCCCCTATTTTTTCCATGATGAACAGGCACAAATGGAACAGATTTTTCCTGCAAAGTACTAAGATTTGCTTATGCAAAGAAATAACTTACCTCTGCCTCTTGCCAGACCACTCTCTCCTAATAGCATATCCATGAATGTTTCCCAACTCTAAATCTCAACGTTCACTTGGAAAAAAAGTGAAAAAAGATAAGCTATGCCTCAGTTCTTCTGTACAGGTCCTTTTTATATGATAGAATTTAGTCTATCATAGAAAAAACTGTCCCTAGCTCCAGTACCTTCCCCACACAGTGTCCCATAAGGATCTTGCCAGAAGGTTTGGAAGAAACCAACACATTCCCACAGAGAGACTGTCAGTTGTGGAGACAGTCGAAGTGGCTATGGCACTAGCCATAGTACCAATCAAAGAAGAAGAAAAAAACCCAAACCACCAAATAAAAACAACAAAACAACAACAACAAAGATCTCAGCAAAGACCAGGCACAGATATTGCCAGTGGCAAATACAAATTCAGCAATATCTGAAACCATTACTGTCATATGAAAACCTGTATTGATATCACTCATTTGCATTAAACTACTAAAATGAACTAAAAAAAGAAAAATCAAGAGTCAGTAAGATTAAACATATTACATAGGAATATTCCTGTAAGTGTCAAAAAGCACAAATATGCTACAGTTATAGTGACAGAAAGAGACAGCCATTTAGCCTTTAGAACCCAGATTTATGCTTAAATATTGGATTTTAAAACACTGAAAATACTTTCTTATGAGGGGAAAAGAAAAAAAAAAGATTGAAAGCAATGGACATGTGAAACGTTCTTTCAAAAACCTATAATGGATCTAGAGAAAATGGCTGAGCAAGATACATAATTAAAATTAAGTATTAACAAAGCCCTAGTAAACATCAAAGAAGTTACTTCTAGGTTGAAATTTAGTAACTTGCTAGATGCAGGAGCATCATGTTCCCATCATTTTTTTTTTCTATTTGCAAAAGTAATTTTATGTTAGACAACTGCAGCAAGACAACTTTTTACATTCAAAATATTTCCCTCCTTTTCTTTTCATTCCAGAAGTGAAGCAAAATGCTTTGTGCAATTGGAAGAATGTATTTTTAAACAAATGTTTTATTTACAATAAATCTAACAGTGTATACTGCACTATAATGGGATACAGAACTATCTAATTGTCTTTTGCTTTATATTATGATTTACTCTGTCTAAACAATCTGAAGCTTGTAAATGAGAATAGCAGTCCTTTAAACACATTTACCACTTATTTTGAGAAAGTGCAAATAACCATACCGGAGGAAGAATGGGGCTGAACTGACTGCGCATATTTTCTGTCTACATCTTTTGTGGAGGGGGAGAAGGAGGGAGGGAGACTACCAAGTACGAAAGTGTTCTGTTTTCTTTTTTATACATAATTATGCTTCGCCATTTTACAGAAGAAAAAAAAAATAGTCTATTAGTCTAGAAACATTAAATGTATAACACTTTTGTGGATCATTTTATCAGTAGAGACAAGACAGCAAGAGTCAGTATTTCACTGGTATAGTTAAACATACTAACTTGACAGAGAGTACTCTTTCCCAACAAAACAGCAGGGGGTGCAACAAATACTTAAAGCTAAACCTTGCTGTTCRCTTTGGGCTAGTAAAGTGATAATACTGCCTACGTCTTCACCCATACACCTTTATGCAGTTCAGCAGCAGAGTGGCGCAAGAAAAATCTGCGTCCAGATGTTACATCTTACTGTGTCCTTGTCCAGACACCTCATGATGTTCTTGTGTCAAGAACATATTTGCCAGCTCCCTTCTCTTCTATCCCAGAATTAATTGCTGATAAGTCATAGTGGATGGCATTTTACAAGTAGATGAGTTCAAACCCACTAAAATATTTAATAAAATAATAAACAGGAAACATTAATTAAAAGAAATATACACATAATAAAAATCTGTAAGCACTTTTCACATACTGTGGCACAACTCGGGACTCCCAAGAAGACATGCAGCAGTGGGATTCTTTTTTTTGGAGCTCATGAGTACATTAACCTGCCTATATAGACATATTTGGTGTGGACCAGTAAATGGCATTGGTTTTAGCTGAACCACTGCCTCCTGTTTTGTTCTGTTCAATTTCCTCATCTTCCTTTTCAAAAATAGCATTTCTTGTTTTCATTCAAAAAAAGGAAATGTGTTTGCACAGAAGTGTTTATTTCAAATCAGATCATGCTCTATGGTTCTTAGTGATTTTTTTTCTTTTTTTTTAGTTTATGAAGAGGGGTGTGTCCACTTACATTCACATAATAAAGACGTTTGAATTGAGCATAAAATTTTTTTTCTAGTCCCACCACAGGAAACATTGTATGTACAGCAAATAGAAATTAAGAGTTTTCTTTCTAGAAAAAAGAAAAGATGAAACCAAATACAATTTAAAATTTGATTGCTTTTTTTTTTWWAAAAAAAACACCTTTTTACTTTCCTACTAATGCAGAAATCATTATACTAATAAGTAAAGGTATATAACTCAGCTGTACAAAAAATGACAGTGATCCAAGTAGATGGAAATAACAGGAAAACCGTCAGAAGCATAAAGAAGCCTGAATTTCCCTAAGAAATTGCAGTTTTACACTGAAAGGTCTACCAACCAGGTGGGAGGAAGGAAAAGAAGCAGTATTAGGAAAGATATTTCTGGCTACTTCAGGTGCTTCAATGCTTACAGCAAGTTCAGAAAACAGTAGAGTTTATCAATAACGAACTGCTTCTAGTGATCTTTGTATCACAGAAAACATCCTTCTTTAAATTTGTTTTAAATTAAAGCTAGTTTGCAATTCACTAACAGTTCTTGTGATTAAAATTTTCCAAGAAGTGTTCTAATTTCATTTTTTAACACAGAATAGTATAACTTTGAGTCCATGATGCAACTGTTATGAATTCATTTTGTCAGAGTTCCTATGATGTGCAATTACCACTGTTGAAGAACTACATAAAAATCTATGACAAAATGACTGTAGTCATCAGTATCCCATTACAGAAATTGTATAAAATCATTTGAATCTATATGGAATAAACTTACAAATCTTCAGGTATGAAGCTCAACAAATTGTTTAATCATAAAAATGTCAGGGTCATAAAATTAAATTTGATACAGAAGAGTGACAGGACTGTCTTGCATAAAACACTAATTTTCATTCTCCTTGACATTCCTGCTTTAACATGGTAACAGAGACACAGAGACCAAAAGAATTCTGTTGGAAAAGGAATATTCTTACCTGCWTTGTCCTCACTATCCGTCATTCCTGTGAACACAAGAGCATGCTCTTGTATGCTCAGCAGCTCACAAAAGCTGCTGAGAAAAGGTTTTTAATTGCATACTGCAGGGAAAATATAATGATTTCATTTTGCTCTTCCAAGTTGTAAGTGATATTAGAGGTGAATGATACCCATACACCACATAAAACTTGGAACTCCAAACAACTTTAGAAAACCACAGTGCAATCAGCTCTTGACTTACATCACTTTCTGTAGGATGGGAAGCCTCAAAGTACTTTGAGTTCCTGTTATCTCTTCCACTGAAATCAACAGTTTTGCACAAAATTCATTTTGCTGAGGTCCACAGTACTATCCTGCTTACAAGCTGCACAGCCCTGTGCTTTTTGGAGTAGGACCCTGGAAAAATCATAGTTTTAAAGTGGTTGTACCTAGAGTTCTTCCTCCCTGTGACCTCTCTAAAAAGGTTCTTAAACACCAAAAAAAAAAAAAAAAAAAAAAAAAAATCAAGCCTAATATTGCTGATCAAAACCTGGAAATTAAACTCTCAAAGACAGACGGCTCAGAACAAAGAGGTAAGACAGGGTAGAGTTACAAGGTCTTGTACACAACTCTTCTCCTGTTCACTGTGTCCTCAGAGGTGAGTCCTTGCTTCCAGGCATCTCAGCAGTTTTTGAGTTGCAGTGAACTGCAGTGTCCTCTGGCACCTGGGAAGATCTGAGTCACTGCTGAAACCTGGCTCTCTGCTCCTCACTGCACTCTTTGTTTAAGCATGAGCAGTGGACTCCCAGCTCAGTACGGTGACTCTTTTGCCTCTCTTACCTTTCTGACTCTGGCAACTTCTCCTCTGAGCACAGTGCCTAAAGGAAAGAGCAGTCTCCCCCTCCAGTGGGCTTTACAGGTCTGTATGCCTAAAGAAAAACAAACACAAATTTAGAAAAACATGTAAAAGAGATAAAAAGCCCATCACAAATCTTTACAAAAACATCTGTTTATAACGTAAGCCAGTAAGCTCCTTTATGTATACAGGTATCAAGAACAATACTGAGCTGCAATGCAAATTCCTGTCCAGAATAAAAACAGGTCCCTTCTTGCAAAACTATGATCCTGCCTAAATACCTCCTGAGAGTCGTTCTCCTAGATCATGCCCAGACCTACCATCTGTGCCACACTGCCACCAAACCCAGCTGCACACAACTGTCTGCCGCTCCTGGGCAAGGCTTCCCCGACCACCAAGTGCCTTCTCCTGGAACCACCAGCCTGGCCAAACACCCTCCAGCCCACCTCACCTGCCTCACAGCAGGCATCCGCTGCTCCTGAGCAGGGCTTTCTGCTGTGAGGCACCCCCACCCACGGGTGTCTTCTCATGGGAGCAAGGGATAGGTGCTGGCCACGGGCACCCAGGAGCAGGGAGGAAGGTGCCTCTCCTGCCACCTAGCACCTCTCCAGTGTACAGGGCACTGTGGATCTCACAGAAGGAAATAGGGCAGCCTCAGGGGGTGCCCAACTCCGTTGGCAGCATCTCTGTTGACAGGACTGGCAATGCCCTGGGCTTTTGGTAAACAGTTGCATCAAAAAAAGAGGAGCAGCTTTCTAGCTGCAGGCCACTTGGAAAAGCTACAAAGAAAAAAAAATGTGGATTTTTTAGAAAGCAATTTGTAGGTTTGATGATCGCTGGCCTGRCTGGAGAATGCTTTTTGTGGGATAGCTCAGAAAAAAGATCAGTGCAAGTATAAAACTTCATGTCAGARTTACTGCAGCAAAAGGTAACCTACCAGTTTCTTTTTCTTTTCTTGTTCAGATATGACCTAAATAGATCTCCAGGGCCTAAATTCATAACCTGAGTAGCTTTATTAAAGTCAGTGGCATTATTCCAACAAAGTCTTGTCATCTGTATTTTTCTTCTATTTCCATCTAAAGGGAAGTACAGTTTTCATCTGTTAGCAGCATCTGTTTTGGGACACAGTGGATCTAATTTTTCTAATGTCATACTGTGTGACGCAACTATTTGATGCATATGACAGTTCCTTGATCATCTTGATTTCAGCATTTCCTGTTCTACAGTCTGCTCCATACCAATGCAAATGTTTAATTTGCCAAATAAGCTATTTCTCTAAGACTCCTCTATCATCACTGCCATCTAGTCTTCCTTTTTTTTTCTTGGTTTTCTTCATTCTCTTTTCTTCCTTTCATAAGGAGACATCTAAAAATCAATTTAACTAGGTGCCTTCTCTTATTTGACAACAGCCACTTGTAGTTGAGATAAGAGATAGTAGGTTCCATTTGTCTTTCAATTTGCATTAAATTTATTCAAGAAGACTGCGTCTTATCAACCAGCTCTGAAATGACTATACTTAAAATATCTGTGAATTCACGCTTTATAAAACAAAGGATTAATGTTGGAGCATTGGACCACAGGTCTTGTGTCACTGAAGACAGAGGGTGATTTATGACTGGTTTTAATGAATGTAAAACCTACCCCAAGAGATAAAGAGGAGTTAATTCTTCAAGCATTAGGGAACGATTTAAAGGCATCATACCTATATAAAGAAGAGGCAGGGAAAAGCCTTTAGATAATAGTCAATTATTACAAGTATACATTCACTTTATTGTTGCTAATATTTAATTATGGCCACTTTAAAACAGCTTTATAAAAATCGCTCAAAACCAGGAATAGTATTTTTACCATGATCCTTCCTGAAAAGACAATGTTCTTTTTCCACTGCTAGATAAGCTAGATACACTTCTTTTTTTTTTTTCTTTTCCCTGTAACATGGAACATTAGATTGTCACTGCAAAAAACAAGCAAATATCAATACAAGCCTGTAGTAACCTTGCTCAGGAATGTTGTACTGCTGTGCACTAGTGAGCCGTTACGTCACAGTCTGCCTTTTGCTTCACACACTACCCAACTTCATGATCTGAACCTACAAATGGTTTTCTGTACAAATATATGAAGATATGTACAGGTATATAATGTATGCTTAATAAGTTTTGTCCGTGTTTTCTGGATTTCCGTGTACTGTGCCTCATCGGAGAAATAGGCTAATAATTGGGTTTCCTCAATAAACATCTCAGTTTGTGATACTGATTGTTCTGATGACATTTAATTTTCTTCAGTGTTTTGCCTGAGACCTGAATGTGTCCTGTGCAGCCACAGTTCTGGGAGGAACACAAAGGAAGCCTATGGCAGGCTGAGTCTGAGTGGTCTTTAGCGACGTGTCAGGAGCTGACCTGGATAAAAAATTGACCTACAAAGTTATTTAGTTAGTTATTTGAATTTCTGTTGTTGAAACCCTACATATTGAGAGATTGGGATTATAATATCTCTATGGTGTTAAAAACTGCTTTGCAAGAAGAGATTAGTCTGCTTGGATGGTAGCACATTATGATTTAAGCTAAATGTTTCAACAGAAGAATCAGCAAGGATAGTGGACAAAAAGCAAATGTGCAAAATTTGCTTTATAAAAATCACATTTTATTGAAAAGTTGGTAATTTTTCAATTGGTTAGTAATCCACCATTGTAATTCTGAGAACTTAAGTAGGACACGGAATTGTTTGAGAAGCTTTTTGCCAGTTCTCCCCTTCCTGCAGTAGCTTCTAGCAATTTTTAACTACTTCCTTTGCAGCTTTCCTAGATATACAGTCTGAAAAATAGAAAGTTAAAGATATTGCACTGGGGAAATTAAAAGTGCACGAGGCTTGATGCTTCCCAAACCACCAGCATTTTGAACAACCTCTACTACTTAAATAGTAAAATGATTCAAAATTTTGCACTGGTATTTTGTGTCAAGGGATCATCCTGAGGTATAAAAAAATAATAATCTGCCTTTGCAAAGGCAAATGTAACAATTATGTCTCGTGATTTTTTCAAATTCTTTGTATTTCATGGCAGATGGTGATGTTTATATTGATGGATGTATCAAACTCATTGCAGTCAGAAAAGGAAATATTAACATAYATGCCCCTTGTGTAGCTTGATCACATTATTACCATTTCTTAGTATTTTCAGGGAACTCTGTATTGTCAAAACTGCATTAATAATATTATTATATACATACATAGTTGTATAGAGAGTAATGTACCAAGCATCCAAACAGATGACCTTGTAAAAGCAAGATAACCCCCTAGAACAGACAGAATTGCTATTTTGAGTTGTGATGCCTTAATTTTAAATACAAATACTTAAATTTGTTGATATTTATCAGAATCATCATTAATGTCATACTGAATTATTTGTTGTTACTATCTTAATTTTGAAACAAAGCTCAATTATTGTAAACATCGCAAGATGTTTCCCTTGATAGGCAAGGCATTTTGGATCTTAGATGGCCATTTATGCCTGTCCCTTTTTCTTTGCCATCCACAGAGGCTCCATTTTTATTGACATACTGAGAAATACAGCATATAGTAACACCCTTCACTTCATAGGTTACACAGCATACAGAAGTTTTAGCGTGTTACTTCATAGAATCATAGAATAGTTTGGATTGGAAGGGACCTTTTAAAGGTCATCTACTYCAACCCCCCTGCCGTGGGCAGGGACATCTTCAACTAGATCAGGTTGCCCAGAGCCCTGTTCAACCTGATCTTGAATGTTTCCAGGGATGGGGCATCTACCACCTCTCTGCGCAACCAGAGACCAGTGTCTCACCACCCTCAGCATAAAAAATTTCTTCCTTATATCAAGTCTAAATCTACCCTCTTTTAGTTTAAAGCCATTCGCCCTTGCCCTGTTGCAACGGGCCCTGCTAAAAAGTTTGCCACCATCTTTCTTATAAACCCCCTTGAAGTATTGAAAGGCCACAATAAGGTCTTCCTGAAGCCTTCTCTTCTCCAGGCTGAACAACCCCAACTCTCTCAGCCTTTCTTCATAGCAGAGGCGTTCCATCCCCCTGATCATTTTCATGGCCCTCCTCTGGACCCACTCCAACAGCTCCAACAAGCCCCCAGCTTCTTGTGCTTGAGGGCTCCAGGGCTGGATGCAGAACTCCAGGTGGGGTCTCACCACAGCAGAGCAGAGGGGCAGAATCACCTCCCTCGACCTGCTGGCCACGCTTCTTTGGATGCAGCCCAGGGTACGGTTGGCCTTCTGGGCTGCGAGCGCACATTGCAGGCTCATGTCCAGCTTTTCATCCACCAGTACCCCCAAGTCCTTCTCGGCAGGGCTGCTCTCAATCCCTTCATCTCCCAGCCTGTATTGATACTGGGGGTTGCCCTGACCCAAGTGCAGGACCTTGCACTTGGCCTTGTTGAACCTCATGAGATTCACACGGGCCCACTTCTCCAGCTTGTCCAGGTCCCTCTGGATGGCATCCCATCCCTCAGGCATGTCAGCTGCACCACTCAGCTTGGTGTCATCTGCAAACTTGCTGAGGGTGCACTCGATCCCACTACGTCATTGATGAAGATATTAAACAGTACTGGTCCCAATATGGACCCCTGCGGGACACCACTCGTCACCAACCTCCATCTGGATGTTGAGCCATTGACCACTACCCTCTGGATGCGACCATCTAACCAATTCCTCACCCACTGGACAGTCCACCCATCAAATCCACATCTCTCCAGTTTAGAGAGAAGGATRTTGTGGGGGACCGTGTCAAAGGCCTTACAGAGGTCCAGATAGATGACATCTGTAGCTCTTCCCATGTCCACTGACGTAGTCACTCCATCATAGAAGGCCACTAGGTTGGTCAGGCAGGACTTGCCCTTGGTGAAGCCATGCTGGCTGTCTCAAATCACCTCCCTGTCCTCCATGTGCCTTAGCATAGCTTCCAGGAGGATCTGTTCCATGATCTTCCCAGGCACAGAGGTGAGACTGACTGGCCTGTAGTTCCGTGGCTCTTCCTTTTTTCCCTTTTTTAAAAATGGGGGTTATGTTTCCCCTTTTCCAGTCAGTGGGAACTTCACCRGACTGCCACAACTTCTCAAATATGRTGGATAGTGGCTTAGCAACTTCATCCGCCAGTTCCCTCAGGACCCACAGATGGATCTCWTYGGGTCCCATGGAYTTGTRCACCTTCAGSTTCCTTGGATGGTCTTGAACCTGATCTTCTCCTACAGTGGGTCGTTCTTCATTCTCCCAGTGCCTGCCTTTGCCTTCTGCAGTTTGGGCAGTAAGGCTTGAGCACCCGCTGGTGAAGACTGAGGCAAAAAAGTCATTGAGTACCTCTGCCTTCTCCATATCCTGGGTAACCAGGTCTCCCGTTTTGTTCTGGAGAGGGTCCACATTTTCCCTCATCTTCCTTTTATCCCTGACGTACCTGTAGAATCTTTTCTTGTTGCCCTTGATGTCCCTGGCCAGATTTAATTCTGTCAGGGCTTTAGCTTTCCTAACCTGATCCCTGGCTACTCGGACAATTTCTCTGTATTCCTCCCAGGCTACCTGTCCTTGCTTCCACCCTCTGTAGGCTTCCTTTTTGTGTTTGAGTGTGTCCAGGAGCTCCTTGTTCATCCACGCAGGCGTCCTGGCGTTTTTGCCTGACTTCCTCTTTGTTGGGATGCATCACTCCTGAGCTTGGAGGAGGCGATCCTTGAATATTAACCAGCTTTCTTGGGCCCTTCTCCCCTCCAGGGCTTTATCCCATGGTACTCTAGCAAGCAGATCCCTGAAGAGGCCAAAGTCTGCTCTCCTGAAGYCCASGGYAGTGASCTTGCTGYRCGCCCTCCTCGGTGCCCTAAGGATCTTGAACTCCACCATTTCATGGTCACTGCAACCCAGGCTGCCCTTGAGCTTCACATTCTCCACCAGCCCCTCCTTGTTGGGGAGAACAAGGTCCAGCATAGCACCTCTCCTCGTTGGCTCCTCCACCACTTGGAGAAGGAAGTTATCATCAATGCATTCCAGGAACCTCCTGGATTGCTTGTGCCCTGCCGTGTTGTCCCTCCAACAGATATCGGGGTGGTTGAAGTCCCCCATGAGGACCAGGGCTTGTGAACATGAGGCTGCTCCTATCTGTCTATAGAGGGCCTCATCCACTCGGTCTTCCTGGTTGGATGGCTAACACTAACGATACTTCCTGTTAGTTTGGCTAACACTAATAATACTGCTAAACTCATGAGAATGTTCATCTGTGTATTAGTTTAGGATTGTTAGTGGAAGATTTTGATTGCAGAAACAGTGAAAAATATGTAAGTAATTTGCTGAAACATGGAACTAATTTCTTCAGGTCTATGAAACTGGATTTACTCTGTCTTTTTAATAGACTTATTATATGCAGTATTTCACCATTAAAGGGGATGTATTTCTGAACAGTACTTGAAATTCTGAGATATGATTGAGATGGAAAGGAGAATTCAGAGTTCAAAACAGAAGCCAGACTAGAAAGAAAGAGTCTCACTGCTGAGGAATTTTTGCTTCCTGAGTATTCAGTGAAAAGTTGCTGTAGAGATGAGGCTCTGGTTAGAACATGACTAGCAATTGCCTTTGATATTTGTCTTTGATTTATGATCTGTTTCTGCCCTGGAGAACCAAGCACAGATGTTAGAGCTTGGTAGCTCCATTGCATCTCAGGCATACATTGGTATACTAGTGCCTCTGTAAAGAAGAGGAATTATCTGGCAGCTTAGAAAGGACAGGGAAAATTTTCATGCATTAGGTAACCATTAAACTTGAAAACACTCCCCAGCCTCCAATCCTGGCAATTAACACCAGATGTATCCTGATTAAATGTTGGGATGAGACCCAGGAGTGCACCATCCTGCCTTCGAGGTTTGCTTACCCTTCTCCTGCTTTTCTCCAATGCCCTTGGGTTTTTTGGATGAAAACCCAAGTATATGGCAGCAAGTGCTCTCTGGCAGGTCCCCTGTCACAAACAAAGGTGTGGAACCAGAAGTGCAGGGGACTCTGTAAAACACTTTCCTGCCCCACAGTTTGGATGTAGCACTCTTGTCAGCTACCAGTTTAGGAGCCAGGACCAGTCAAAAGAAAGTATATCCAAAAGTCTTCTACAACACAGCTATAGCTATGAACTTCTACAAGTGGTAATTAATAGGAGATTATTAAATAGCTCTGTTTTGAATCAGGAAAAGGTCTTATGTGGAGTGTTTTCAGGCATCTGTTTATCACCTATATATCACCAATTGATTCCTTGATTGTGGCTGAAGATTTGACTCATGCTTTGTAAATGTGAGAAAATGGATGAGGGCATGAAGGAGTCCATTTGGAGAGGTTTTTGGTTATTTTTGCGCACCCATGAATTGCTGATTCCTTSTGTACTATCAAATTTATATATGAAATCTATGACATTAAGCTCTGTTGCCTCCTTGCAATTTTGTTTGCTCCTGCAAATAGCTCTACCTACCAACAGAGTTGAGTTTTAGCAAGAATTTTCTAATAAATGGAGCCAATGTTCAGAGCAACTACAGAAGTTGCCTTAAGAAAAATTGAAAAGCACCTCTAGAAAACTTTTAGCAAGGCATTAGAGATACTCAGGCAGGACTGCAGCAATGGAAATGAAACTTTTTGGGCTTCAAACACAGTCATATGGCTGTTCTCCAGTTCCAAAACCAATCCAATGTGTCCCCTTAGAGTGCAGTAGAGTGATCTGGGAATTACTCAGATGGTAAAACAGACAGTACTGAGGAATAGAGTGTTTCTGTGTTTGTTTTACACTTCAGAAATGCCTATAATTGACAACAGCAGTACTCAGAGGGTAAGGAAGCTAGTGAATTATAGCTTTCTGTAGGCATTAGAAATGTAAAGTTTCATTTTTCTTATGCTGGCAAGCTGTAAGTTTTTGGCCATTTCAATTAAAAATATGGAATAATGTGCCCTTACCTGTTCATAGCAAGACTGTAATTCCATCAAGGAGCTACATATAAAGGGAAACATTTGAGTTAAACTTGGTTAATATTGCTCTGATTCCAAGACTGAATAACAACTTCAACACACATTTTTATTACACACCGTTTTTGTTTTGTCAGATGGATAAAGCAAAAGCAGAAATGTTTAACACCCTGCTGAAATTAATATGGCTTTATGTAAATGTCCTTTTATTGAAGCTAATTCAGCAAATACATACTTCCCTGCCAGAAACATTACTCATCTCATAGGAGGTATTTGCCTCCTGACAAGGACGGTTGGTATTCTGCTGCTGCTTCTCATTGAGGCTTCATAAATGGGAGGGAGTGGATTTATTTCTCATTATGTCCTTGTAAAACCTTAACTGGAAGACAGCCAGACTTCTTATTTGACCTGGCTAGACTTTCTTTTTCATTATTTTTGATGAATTTATTTACAGCCATTGATTAAGAGTTGCATTTTACAGCCTGGACAATCTAATAGGTTTTTGCTAATAGAAGTGTCCACCACCATTTACTGTTGTGCAAACAAAGGTGATCCATTGGTGAGTTTGGCACATGACTCATTTTAAAAGACATTACAGCCATTCACACCAGTTAGGTCGGACTCTCCAGAAAAGAGCTCTCACTTTATTTTTATAACTTATAAATGATCCAAAATGTTCAACAAGTAGAATTTTTAAACTGATATGATTTCAATCAATCACATATTCACAGTTTTATCTGGGAATCATGTAAGTGCTTAAAACTGGTAAGAAAATGTAACTGCAAGAAACCTGAATCAAAAGCATGTTATGATAATTTGGAAATACGGATTTGATTTGTTCTCAGAGACAATTGGTTGAATTGGCATTTGTATACTTAATGTCAGGGTAACAGCAGAACACATTTAAAACTGAAATGAGAATCATTCTGGAAGGTATTTTTGGTAGTGACAATTTTCAGAAATATCTGAAAATGTCTGCAGTTCTTCCACAGTTATGAAAAACAGCTTTATTTTTCCCTTTCAGAGGGAATGATGGGATTCTTACAGCTGCTGAGCACAGCCTAAGACTTGTGCAATTTTCATTGCATGAACTGTAGTATTTTCTGTAAAGCAGTCTGTTCTGACTTTATGCTGTGTGTCTAAATCCGGTCAATGTTGAACTCAACTCTGAATCCTAAACCACAATCTCAATCTCATCAGCATAAATCCGGGCTACTGACTTCATTGCTACTAGTCTTACCCAACAACAAAGCTAAATCTTCACCAATAATGTCCCCTTCCCAGATATTTTCTATCTACACTAATACACAAAATAATTAGCTTCATTACTTTCTTTTCCCATGTCTTCTCCCTTCTCTATTAGAACCCTAGGCTCATATATTATGCTAATCAACTTACATTTAATTGTTTCCTTGGCCTGGAGTCACAAAAGCATATGATATTAACAGAATACTAAGAGGTTTTTTAGTAGATGGAGTGTCAGCCTGTCTTATGCATGAATAAAATGCTAAGCATCTGCTGAGTATCCAGGACAGTCACTGAACTCAGTGAGGCATATCTGAGAGAGGCAGTTTTCTTAGTTTTACCTTTTTTACCTTATACGTTATACTGCCTTTTATTTCTCTATTACCAGCTTTTACTTATTTTGGTATTTCACCTTTTTGTGCAAACTCATGAGCAACTGTATATTTGCCATCTTAGAGTACTCTGCTTCCCATAGTTAATTTTCCTTTATCAGTTGCCACTGTTACAGACATACTTTGATTTTTTCAGTTTTTGTTTCATTAAAAAACTAAAGCCTACAATGCCAGCTTCTTTTTCAATTTCTATTTTGTCTCGCTAGTGTCTGAATAAACTCCTCTCATATTGAAATATTTGTCTCCCAAGTCATCTTCTGTACTTCTCAGAAATATGAGAAATTCAGTATGTAAGAAATTCAGTATATGACAATTCAGTTTGTTCATTTTTTTCTTTTTTTCAGCCTGTTCAAGTGCCAACTTATACTGTAAGTTCTCACTAGGTGTTTGATTTTCTATGACTTAGGAATTACCTGCCAGATTTTCATGAAGCAACGTTTAACAGGTGTCCTCAGTATTATCTTAGTATGTCATCTACACAGAGTAATTGCCACAAAGAAATCCAAATCTTGTTTTCCTACATGTGTATTTTCCACTTCCCTCTATAGAAACTGTGGATATTGTTGTAGCCATGAAGAGTCCATAGAACTCCATCATAACCCATTTTTCATTCATCCCAAATGGAATTTGTCTTTTCTGACTTTAGATGTCTGCATCTTTATCTGAGCTAGTCATCTGAACTACTTTTATAGTTCACTGGGAAAAATTGACAATCCTAAAGTAAAGTTCCTCTGATCCATGTCATCTGCAATAGCATGAAATGAACTTCACATCTGAAGTATCTTCGTCCTTATAGTAACTGTTTAGGGAGATTCCTAGTCTACATTGTGGATATCTACACCGGGACAACAGAATTTCTTCTTCTTTCTCATGTCTGAAGTATTCCACTGCTATTCCTCTTTTCTAGTTGAGCCATGCAGTAGACTGCAGAATCTCACTGTTTTATTTTGTTTCTTCTCCCACCACTGTTGAAATTACTGCTAGTGACACATGGCACCCTTTTAGTGGCATCTGCCCCTCTGTATGTGAGATAGTTCTAGTCTTCTCCAAACTGCTCCCTCCTGCAAAGTCCACACTGGCATCTGCATACGTGTCTCTGGGGAAAGAATACATGGAAGCAACACGGCCAAGGTTTTGTACTTTCCACTCTATTCTAGCCTCCAACTGCCTCTGCCCATACTGGAAAGTAATTAAGTCCATGATAGCAGTGGTAACCTASTGAGGGATATGTGAAAAAAGCAATTATACTTTTCTCATTTAAAACTAAGTGGACTCGCTAATCTAATTTACATGTTGGCTTCATTTTGGACAGAAAAGCAAAGATGGGTGAGATGTTTTAATTAGCAGGCCCACTATGCATGCTGCAGTATCAGATAACAAATGTACCTTCAGCTAATCAGTATGATGCTCTATAACATTCTTTACATGAGCGTCCCAGCCTTCCGCTCCAATATCAAGACTGTTATCTTGAATGAAAGGTTCAAATGATTCTTCGGAGACTCTTCTTAGAGACACAATAGAATAGATAACAGCACAAAAACCTGGACTTTTGAGATGCTATGCTCTCTCTTTACCTAGTGCATATTATGAGGTCCAATCATTATCTTCCAGGACCATCTATCTATGAGTATATTTCATAGCATTGATCTGAGGAGGATATACAGCTAGTGAGTTAATTATGCAGTTAGATCATGTACTAATTAAAGTGAGTGTGAACTGTTGACCTACTCCTGGAAAAAAATAGAAGGCAGAGATTTAATAACAAGCCTGCTAGAAGAATCTGATATAATGAAGATCATAAAGAATGACTTCATTTGGTATTATATGATATACTATAGTGGGAAAAGGAAATAGTCAAATGGTCTAGGAAGCCTTTAAGGCTGCAATAAAGGGAAAAATTATTAGCATTGGTATACTTAAAAAGAGAGGAAAACCAAAATCAATTGATAGACTTCATGGCTTTGAAAGCTAAGCATAATGAAATACGTTTTGAAAAGGAGCCGGTACGTACCACTGTAGAAGTAAGGGACAAAGTAAATGCCTTCAGCATGTAAGAAGATTGAAAATTCTTTGAAGCTTGTACTGGATCTTTTATAAGGCAGGAATAAAGCTAATGAGCTGCTATCTTATAAACTTAGCCCAAATAGAAGTGCTGAATAAAGATCCAAAATGATGAAAGGAACTTATCACATTCTTCTCCTATAGGAATTGTCATGGAATTCTCCTGGAATTTAACTAAGACTGGTAACAATTAATACTCTATGCCATCTCTCAAATCTAGAAATTTGCTTTAGGAGGTTTTAAATTGAGAGCTTCTTCAACTTAACTAAAAGATTGAACTGTGATTCAAGATCACTTTATTACTTTCTAACTGAGAACATTTCCTGGTTCTTGCAGGATCACACGTGACACCCCACGTTCATAGAAAAACTCTTAAAATATGCTGCTAAGATGTTTACAAGGAAGCTAGATGTATAATAGGGTCTCCCAAAACCTTAACAGCCAGCAAAATAAATACATAAATAAATAAATAATCACATTTCAGTAAAACAAGTAAAAGGGTTAAAATACTTCGAGTTTCACTTCGTCTTCCCCTTCATGTCTGAACACTAATCTTTTAACAGACAAGCTTCTGTAAGACTGCAAAATTGTCTCAATTCTGTAAATAGAGCACAGTTAACATAAAGGAATCCAGCCAACCCTGCACTTATCTCTGAATGAAATTTAATTTGTTCCGGGGTTGAAATGTGTGTAAATGCGTGTGTACACWTTTGAGGTGCCTCGTAGCTGCTCAGAGCTGGACTTACCAGAGCTTCAGTTAAAGCACCAGCACTGGTTAGAAAGGAAAGGACTTCATCAGTCTAGGTCCTAAATAGATCAAAAAAGATAGAATGCACAGTTTCTCATGGGTTGTCATTTGTGCAGTGTGTTGAAGGCCTTCTGATGTCTGCATGACAGCTGTGCACCCACTTGCTCAAACACACTTCACTGATACACTGAGGACTGAGCCTTCAAACCTTAAACTTCTCTGGGAAGAGTGAGGTGAATAAGTGTTTATATTTTCGGTAGATCACTCTAGAGCAGGGATCACACTCTTCTGTAGGGATAGGTGGCTGTGTTTATGTTGCCTTTTTTGGATGTGGAAGTTGTGGATAATAATTATAAAACACCATTTTGGTGGTATTTGAACCAGTTGTAGACCTTTATAGCCTGTATTGACAGTCATTGCCATTCACAAGTAAATGCAAAATAATCAGTAATCTGCAATTAACCATTTCTTGCAAGTCATAGTAATGCTCTGAAAAATTTATATCTAGAGGGTACATCTGCAAGGCAGTAGAAGGCGAGACCAGAGCAGGTATATCTGTATTCCAGCCAGCTTTATCATAGCTTGCTTGGGTACCAGTTACAGTTAAACTGCAGAAATATCAATTTCAGCCATGAATTCTATCTGCAGCATGCTGGACAGGTTTCTACAGCCAAATTGACTTCCAGATGCAGGACAAAAACTCTGGGTGGAGAAGAAGGATCATGAACATGGGCAGTGAGGCTCCCTCTAAGAAAGTGACAGCAGGGAGTAGAGCTTGACAGGTCACATTTAAGAGCCAGTTTAAAAGCTAGGAACCCACTAAAATTTTTAATATCCTCTAAACCAGGCAGAACTGCCTCCAGCACAGTCCTGGAATAAACATCAATTTAATTTTTCATATGCTGCAATCCTTTTTTCCTTCTAGCCATTCCTGTTGCAACGTGGTAAACCTCACCTGCAAAGGGACAGCATTTCTGAGCCTGAAGGTGTGTATAATGCATGCAGAATTTGTTCCATACTACCCAAGAAAGCAAAAATTATTTTAAAGTTAAACCACATTAGTTTTCCCATTATTGTGTGGGCTGTTTTGCAATTCATGCTGTATTAGTTTTTGTGAAATTATTGAGAGTTTCATTTGTTAAAGAATGGTCCAAAGCAGTGATTATATCAATGGTAAAACTAGAGTGAGCATTTTCTATCAAAACAGCAGTTACATGCTACAGCATGTTTCAGTTCATGCTAGGTGAAAATGTTCTTCACCATGTCACCTGCTGGAAATGAGGATTTTGAAGAACGGCCTTCTTATGTGTTTCCTTCTACCAGATGCAATTAGTTGTTCAAAGCAGAAAGAGTTTTTAATTCTTTCAAGTTGTAGAGTGCCAGTTTTCTCCCCCAGGAATACTGGAAGGGAACCATCAATCCAAGTCACACCTACCATGGATATCAAATCATATAACATCATTRCTTAAATAAGGAGTAATTCTCAGATACCCTTATAAATAAGAGGTGTGTTGTGGTTTAACCGGGCAGGCACCCAAACACCACACAGCCGCTCGCTCGCTCCCACCACCACCACAGTGGAATGGGGGAGACAATCGGAAAAAAAAAGGAAAATTTGTGGATTGAGATAAAGACAGTTTAATAGAACAGAAAAGGAAGGGGGGGGGGATAATAATAATGATAATGGTAGAATACACAAAATGAGTGATGCACAATGCAATTGCTCACCACCCGCTGAGCGATACCCAAGCAGCAATCACTACTTCCTGGACCACGCCTCCTGTTTATATACTAAGCATGATGTCACATGGTATGGAATACCCCTTTGGCTAGTTGGACTAGCTGTCCTGGCTATGCTCCCTCCCAGCTTCTTGTGCACCTGGCAGAGCATGGGAAGCTGAAAAKTCCTTGACTAGTARACTACTTAGCAACAACTAAAAACATCAGTGTGTTATCAACATGCTACTCATACTAAATCCAAAACACAGCACTGGGAAGAAAATTAACCCTATCCCAGCTGAAACCAGGACAGGTGACTCACCTGAAAAACAAGTCTAAAATAATTAAATTTATAGGTTTATTTTCTACTTAATCTGATTTCAGGCAACATCTGTAGGTATYGGTTTAAGGTGGCTAATGCCAAGAATTTATAGTCTTAAGAAAATTGATTTGTTCATTACCTGGAAGTTGTTATTATTTTTTAAACWATGTATCTCACCTGTTCAATGATTTCAGATTCTTCCATGTTTTTCTTTTACTGGACACATTTTATGTGCCTCTCCAGTGAATTTATTATCTTTTTGAACAATTTATTTGCAAAAGGTTGTTAAAAACAAGTTTGACCATAAAAAATCTATCTTAACCTGAGTTCTAAAATTAGTCATCGAGGTTCATAGCCATATAGCTGCTGGGCAAGGCTTCAGAGAGACCTGGACAGAAACAGGCCTCGCGAACTTCCTCATGAAGTTCAACAAGAGCAAGTGCAAGGTGCACCTGGGATGGATGTGGTGGGTTGACCCCAGCCAGCAGCCAAGCACCTACACAGCTGCCTGCTCCCTCCCCTCCCACYCTTCAGTGGAACAGGGGAGAAAATAGGAAGAACGGAAGTTGGAAAACTCATGGATCTAGATAAAGACGGTTTAATAGGTGACGGAAAGAAAAAAACATGCAAAGCAAAGGAAATCTGTAGCACCACCCACAGGCAGATTGATGCCCAGCCAGTCTCCAAACAACAGCCACTTTGGAAGAAAAAAAACACCTACTTCTTCTACCTCAGTCTTTGTTGTTGAGAATGACATTATATAGTATAGAATATCCCTTTGGCCAGTTCAGGTCAACTGTCCTGGCTGTGTCCCTTCCCAACCTCTTGCCCACCCCCAGTTGACTCTCTGATGGTGGGACAGAGTAGGAAGAAAAGAGAGCCTTGATGCTATGCAAGCACTGTTCGCCAATAACCAAAACAGTTGGTGTGCTGTCAACACTGTTTTAGCCACAAATCCCAAACACAACACCACAGGGGCTGCTATGCAGAAAGTTAACTCCATCCCAGCCAGACCCAGTACAATGCAGTAACCCCATACAACAGAATGGTTGGGAAAGCAGCTCCACAAAGAAGGACCTAGATGTCCCAACGGGCAGGGTGACCATGATTTAGCAATGCATCCTTCCTATTTAGGCTGGAGAATAAATGTTAATTGGAGACCTATTGCTGTTTAAAATACTTGATCAGAGGATACAGAGAAGATGAAACTAGACTCTTCTTGGAGGTGCGTGGGAATAGCATAATTGACACAAGTTAGAGCATGGGAAATTCTAACCAAATATTAGGTGTTTTGTTTGTTTGTTTGATTGATTGTTTGKTTGGTTTTTACCATGTGTGGGACAGCCTTGAATTAATGAGACCTGTTTCAAGCAGGGAATTCAACTAGATGACCTTTGGAGTACCCTTCCAATCTAAATTGTGATTCTGTGGTTCTAGCCCTGATTCAGGAAAAAATTAATCCTACACTTACATCTATCTCTTAAGATAAATATCACAAGATAATGGTTAGCTGTTAATCAGGGTGGACTGAAATCAGTGGGAGGATGGGCATATATTTAAGTAGTTTTCTGAACAGGGATGGGTTCCTCCACAGGACTCAGATACACAGGAAATTAAACTACACTCTGATTCATTTTGTTTATAAAGAATGAGCAGTCAGCACAAGTTCTGCCTCTCTCTGACTCCTTTTTGCACCCTCATGCAAAAAAAAACCACAAAGAAAATTCCTTCATGAGGATCCTCATGAAGTCTTATAGTTGGGACTGTAACAAGGGCACTTTATAAGTAAACTACAGCATGCAGATTTCTACCACAACAAAAGTCCCCCACTACCAGCAGCCTTCCTTAAACTGGTATTTTTGGTTTGGAAGGTCAGAGGAGTGGTTTAAAGCCTGAACGGAAAAGCTCATGTCTGCATTTGGTTTGCTAACAACGAACATTTCCAATGTGGTAGATTTCTAGAGGAACACTGGAAGAAGGCATCCAGTTCTCACTGATTTTCAGTAAGCATTTTGGTATCTAACTGTCCCACATGCCTCTGAAGGATATGCCTTTGGGACCCAGGTGTCCCAAAGGGATCCATAGCAAAACCATGACTTTAAGCTACTACTTACCTTAGCAAGAGAAGTGTATTCCTTAGTGTTCCCATATGGCTACATTTCTTTCTTTCTCTTACTTATTTTTATTCTTAACTTGTTGCTACTATCCTGATGTAACAGCAAAATTCCTTCTTAAGCTTTTGCATAATGATTAATTTTCTATGATGTGACAACATCCTTGATGTCTTTCAGGCTTGCTTTTATACTTTCCTTTTAAATGAGTAAAACTATTGTTCAGTTGCCTTATTCCTCTGCATTCCATCTCTTTTCTGAAGGAGCCAACAGAAAAATGTTTACTTTCATAAATGTGAAAATTTCTACATTTCAGCAAAATAATGGGGTTTGTTTTACAGAAAAAGCACACCAACATATTAGCTTCAGTACCATATTGAAATAGACTTTTTCCAGTTTGCCAGCTTTTGTGTGTGTGTGTGTGTGTGTGTAAAGTAATGATAGGCAGCGGTGGAAGGAAAAATACAGTGTCCTGGAATGAGATAGATAAAAGTTTTGTTTTGTTTTGTTTTGTTTTGTTTTAACTACCGTGTTCCCTCTGCAGTATTTCTGTTACAGATGGCAAATTAAGGCAAGTATGAAACTGCCATTTATTATGGCACATATCTGCATGTGGCCCTATTCTAACTTCTGCATGTTCAAATTATATCAAAACAACAAAGGAAAAACAAGCRCAAGCTTATACTCACAGAGAACCAGTACCAATCTCTATGTTTACTGTACGGCCCAAAATGGGGAGCATGAGTCACCAGAGAGGCATGGAAACATGCTGTGGGAGGGGAGGTCTTCGCCTCCCAGGACCAGAAACTTTGAGGCCAAACCAGATRTGAAAGAGGCTAACATCATCCAGAAGACAGCAGGATTGCAAAGAAACTATGAAAGTGCAACTTCTGCTTTCTACATCTGACCAGATTCAGCATCAAAGTTGCAGCAGCACAGAGGCAGAGGGGTCATGCACAGATTCCTCCCATTTCACTGGCAAAGCGAGTAACTAAGTCTGTCACGCAGGTGGGCTAGTGGGGGAGGCGGGGTGGTGGCAGCGGGGGGGGGGACTCCACCTTGCTAGTACCGATGTTGCGCAATGCTGGGGATAGTACTGTATAGCTATATACTTCTATTTTCTGTAGTTATATACTTCTATCTGAAAGAAGCTTGCTCCTGCACTCATTTCCTATGTGCTAGATGTTTGCTACTGAGCCATAAATAGATTTTCAGATAATTTTAAATGTGAAAATGATAAGTGGAATTTACAGTTGTTTAATGTTTTACACAATTTTATGTGTTTGTAGTTATTCAACAGAACAGACTAATTGCAAATTATAGTTCTTAGTGYCATGATGGAAACTCTTAAATTGTGCTACGTTCTGCCAAAACAGCGTTGCCTTTTAATGCATCTTTACCTCTGCAAAAATGCTCTCAACTCTTACTCAAAATACCAATTATCAAAAGCAGTAGCTAATATTTCTGTGTGTTTTCTATAACTTTGCACATGTGATTTAATTTTAAACTGTTAATCCAAAACACACCATCATCAGACCTACCTCTTTCTTCCCCATAATTGTATTATAGGAATGGCCAGACCACAACGGCCTGCCTACTTAGATACCGGAGATTAAATCCTGGCCTAATGAAGATACTGACAAAATGTTTTATTGTTTCTGAAAGGAGTGAGCAGAGTACTCAATGTCAGGAGATCAGTCTGTGTCTCAGGGGTGGGAGGAAACGAACGTGGAACAAGTTGACACCGCAAAGCTCAATTTCTAGGGTGGCCCAAGCAAGGGATCGGCTGTGTCAGGAAAAATGCACACACGCATGTGCACACACACATGCACCATTAACCAAGGGCCTTCACATCCAGTTGTCAGCGTCAGACACCAATGAGAGCAGCCCACAGCGATTTCGCAGAATATCTTTCCAGCAGTTTCCGCTATTGGTCTCCTGTCCATTGCTGGTCCATGCTCACCAGAGCCAGGCGGTTTGCGTTGTACTCAGCTTTTGGTCAAGGTGAGACCACGTACTGTTGTCTCTCCAGCCCTTTATGTTACGAAGATTTGAGGAATTGGGATTTTGCCTTTTGCTGTTGGTGTTTCTCCTCTCCCCAGCCCCTCCGAGTTTCGAACAGAGACTAAAGATTCTCTCTCAAGTCATCATTCTTCCAGTCGTCTGCAGGCTGAGATCTGCAGGTATTGAAGCCTCCGAACATTGTGTTGAATGAAGGCTGAATTTTCAGTCCATTTTAAGAAAACATTAATGTTATTTGCACTGTTTCTTCTTCCCTGACAGTACAACATGCTCCATTTTATCCATTTTTAGTCCATCTTTAATTTACATTGGATTATTTCTGTCTTTTTAAATGTTTCTTTTCAGTCTTTAATTTAAACACAAACACTCCACCCATAAAGAATAATAAAAAAAAAAATTATCTGTAGCTTTTCTCCCCATTTCCTTAATAGAAAATGGTTATTGTGATTGTCTAAGCTCTGATGAGCACATAGTATTGTTAAAATCAGCCTCCGAGTTATCTAGAGTTTTTTTGTAAGATCGATATATAATTTCTAGAGATAAGGTAAATTAATTGTGTTTGCCTAGTAAAATAAAAAATCAGAGTATGTGAGTAGGTGTTTGCATGTTTTATTTAAAGCAGTTTGTATCAGTTGCTAAATTTCAACTTTAATATTCCATTTGATGCTGCAGAACTCTTGACTAGTGTATTTATGTATTTGAAGCCTGTGTTACATTCCAAATTCATCAAAATGTCAATCATTTGTTACAACAGTCTGCTCCTTTTTTATCAGTTCTCTGTATTATTAGGATGCAGATGCAATCACACTTAGCGCTGGCGTTGGTGTGTACTTCATCTGCCTTCCTCTCCCATAGATCTGATACTTTCATGGGCATTGATGAAAAGCAACACACAGAAGTAAAATTAAATTCTAATCTGTTGGCAAATCTACAGTGGAAAGCATTGACACTCCTGGCACTTGTCTGACATCCTCATGCTGGAAAAAATAACAGCTGCTTATCAGTGATGTATTAGAGATGGGCACAAACCAACTGGTGTACACATTCACATAAGAAAGGAGAAAACATTTTTGGTAAAGTGATCCCTTGCCTCCTACTACGTACATGGCCTACATCTGTATCTTCTGTGGTAACCATGCTTGGTTTCAGACTCAGGGTCATAGAGGTAAGTGTCCGGAGTCAGTTGCAGCCGTAGTCGGTAGAGACACAATTTGAATATGAGCAGTCCTGGTTTTCCTTATCTGGAGAGTCAGCTGGTTCACTCAAAGCTAGAGACTAGATCGTTCCCTCAGAGCTAGAGCTTAGATGCCAGCCAGCATGTTGTTGGTGTGAGTGATCAGAYGGCTGGGCTCAGCTAAAGTGGCGATATCGTCTGCGTAGTTTTGTTATGTCTGTGCTATTTGGTATATGAGTCTCTTACTGATTTCCAGATTCTATTAAACGTAGGAGCTGGAATTCGTATCAGATGTCAATCCTGTTTATGCCACTGCAACTCAGATGATGAGGAATGAAAAGTCTTCTATGGAACTAAAACTTCAATAAACAAAAACCGCTAAACACAGACCAAATTGCTGTCATAGCAAAGGGAGTTTGAAATTCAAGACTGTCTGCTAAATGCTTGCTAATTCAACAGTGGGTTAAACAACCTCTTGAAAATTAAAACTCAGACCAGCTCAACACTACATGAAAAGGACACATTTGTTCATTCCAGCTAGTCAGATTTGAAGAAATACTAATTTATTTGGGGTAAATATAGCCAGAGCAACTCCATTTTGCTTAAAGAATAGGTGACATGCTGACCTCTCTGTCTCATCCTTCTCTTATTAATACAAAGATTTGTAAATTGAGACAGACCCTTGATTACCRTTGTTAGGGTACTGTACACAAACAGATGTGAGAAAAATAAAAGAAAGATGTACCACATTTTGAACGGACATCTGCATAGAGGGGTATAGAGCACCTGGCAGGGCATGAGGCCACAGGTGAATAAACACTGCCCAGTGCACTGCAGGGTGTGCACTGGTACACTCAGGTATCCTCCAGACAGGGTGCCCCAGACTGCCTCCAGGGATGCAGGGAGGGTGAGGTGAAAGATCAGGGCTTCCACTTGGTTTTCCAGCTGGATCACAGAGATGCATCCAAAGGCACTCTTGGGATTATATAGTACAAACATCAGGGAGTATAGCCTGTAGGCAGGGTCATGGATGCTGTAAGAGGACAATCTTTTAACATTGGCCCTGTCTTAACAGATCTGAATATTTTGCTGCTCTTGTCCTAGACGGAATATTTAGTATTATTTTCCAGGTATAAAGTATGAAGAGAGTGAAAAACTCCATAAAATAAGTAATAGACTATTTCAAGTAAAGTAATAGATAAGTTAAATGGCTTATAAATGTCAGCGTTACACTCATTAGTTTCACTGGCCCTCGGTCTTACCTTGCAAACTTGAAGTGAATAAATTGGTTTACGTAGAACTGTAGATCACAGTGTAGCACAATTAATTATTCCTCAGACCATCTCCTTCAGATGAAACTGGAGAAGCTTCTGGTTATATTACATATCTGGTAAGATTTTGAGATTCATTTCAGCATTTCTGTGGTGTCTTATTTAGACTGTATTAGTAATCCTGCAGCGCGCTAGACATTTTCCAAACAGAAGTCCGTACTCCAGGGACTTTTGAGTCATAATATATTGTTTGAAAATATTTCCATTACAAATAATTTTGCAATTACCCAGGCTGTTAGGTTCTGTTTGTTTCTTGAGCATGCATATTTGCTCAATGTTTGAGGCAGTGCCATAGAGCACAAACAAAATGCTCAGTGCCACTGTTACTGTAGAGGTGTATATCCCTCCAGAATGGGTAGATAAGAGGACATCCTCTTAAAGAACTGCTCCTGAAGGAATCCTAACCCCCCAGAGATACATAGAGGTGCAAAAGGGTTGTTCAGCCTAGAGAAGAGAAGGCTTTGGGGAGACCTTATTGCAGCCTTTCAGTACTTAAAGGGGGCTTATAAGAAAGATGGTGGCAAACTTTTTAGCAGGGCCTGTTGTGACAGGACAAGGGGGAATGGCTTTAAACTAAAAGAGGGTAGATTTAGACTAGATATAAGGAAGAAATTTTTTACTCTGAGGGTGGTGAGACACTGGAACGGGTTGCCCAGAGAGGTGGTAGATGCCCCATTCCTGGAAACATTCAAGGTCAGGTTGGACRGGGCTCTGAGCAACCTGATCTAGTTGAAGATGTCCCTGGCCACGGCAGGAGGGTTGGAGTAGATGACCTTTAAAGGTCCCTTCCAACCCAAACTATTCTATGATTCTATGATAAATGGTGCTGAAAGATTGCTAGGAAATAACGATTTCCAGTATTTACTTGTGAATTCCAAGTTAGAAAATAACCTTTGTTTGCAGAAGCTTGTTTATAATTCTTACAGACTCTGTGTGTGTGGGGGGGGGGGGGGGGTGTTTGCATGTGTGTGACAGAGAAAGGAAGTGCCAGGTATGCACAGAAGGAGTAAAACAGTGAAAGGAACCATTTGAGAGTAGAAAAAAAGGTTACTGGTGAGAAATGCTATGCTCTACTGCACATTTCAGATATGCCACAGATTCAAAAAGGTCATTGCCAAGAGCGGTTTCCTCTGTTGCAGAGACACAGTAAATGTGTGAAATGGCCTGAGGGCAAGGCTGGTAAGTCTTAGTACGAACATGTTTGATCTGCAGGGTTTTTCTCTCTCCTTTCAGATTTGTTTTTTGTTCAGTCCTGTAATAAAGATGTTAGTCACACCCATTTGCAGGCAAAACTGTATTTGTAAAACAGAAAATATGAGATCTTAGAAATGGGAAGAAGACCAAGGGGGGAGAGTTGTTTAAGGAAATAACAGGGAAAAATAGTTGAATAAGAGTTGAAGTTGAGCATTTTTGCTTTCTCAGGGAAAGAAAATGGCCAAGTTTTTAACATCTTCAGACAAAGCTTTATGCTTAATCTTTCTGTCAGGTGTTAGCAGGAGCAGAGGGGGGCTGATTTTCAACAGGTACATRTTACCTTTAATAAATTGGACATACAACATAAAACAACACTCTTACAGCTTGATCACCACTTTAACCTTCCTTTGTCTCTAGGTTCACTGCACATTTCTTAGTCTGGTCAGTTTACACAGCAGGGCAAACAAGATTTCTGTGCTTCTGAGCACCAACTCTGCATTTCAAACATGAAAAAATGCACTTGCGAGGGAAAATATCAGAAGTCTGTCTAGATGAATGAGGAATAGATATTGTGACATGCTATGTCATATCCCTGTACCATCCAACAGGTTGATCTTCTGTACCCCATCACAGTCCAGCTCCCAGTATGCACATTTCTATCCAGATTTTTTTATCAGTGGATGGATAATACTGTTCTAAAGTCCTGACATTACCAGGTGGTCCTCATTTTTTTCCGGGGATTGTTTGATACTCTTTTCCATGTAACCTAGTTATGGTTACCTAGAGAAAATAACTGACCTCACTTAAAAATAACACAGCAGTGTCTGAGGTTTTGAATTTTAGTTCATATTATTTCTGGTAAGTCCTTGAAATAAGTCTATACTCTCAGGTAAGGCCTTGATCTGCAGACCTGCTTTTGAGAAGAAACCTTTATTTTTTCACAGTGCTTCAGCTGCCCCTATAGTTTCAGCAAATAAAGTAGGGTGGTTTTGTTTTGTTTTATTTTTTTGGTTATACCCATTCAAGGAACAGCTTAATGCATCATGCTATGCCTCAAAGCCTTTAGAGCAGGTCAAATGATCTGATAGACAGGAAGGTGACACTGGCTTACTAAATCTTATTTCCCTATCACTGAGTTCATTTCTCTTGACCAAATGTCTGATTGCTTCTATCCAGTTTCTGACCAGCTATTCTGTGGCTCCTGAAGCTACTCCAGAAGCTGTCTGAGTAGTGGGCTTGTTCAGATTGCGCTTTGGGATGCCATTCATACCTCATAGGTCCAAAGCAGCAGAGAATTTCTTACCTCCTGGGCTATGCAGTTAATGTACCATCTTTCTGTTTCATAACAGCTCTGTCACCTTAGTAGACATGGCTGACATTTGCTTCAGACACTGAGTTATACAGAGGACCTTCTTGGTCATCACTGTTTTAGGCATCAGCAGTTTCACTTTATTATGGTAGCAGTAAAAGACCACTGGATTGGCATGCTTGCACAGCTACTCTGACCAGTGAATGCTGGGGATATGGCTAAAGCTCCTTAGGTCACATACCTAAACCCAAATTTGAGTAAGACTCCTTACAGTCATGAAGGGGGCTTTCAATTCTTATCATCTGAGTCACCAAGTAGCCCTCAGTGATTTCCAGCTTCTTAAAATATGTTCCTATGTTAGTTTTCAGAGAGTGAAGTGTTTTGGCTGTATAAATCAGAGCTAGGTTAAGACCTCAAAGGGAAATTGCATGTAGGAGTCCAGTTCTTGTTAATGGCATTGCTGTGTATAAATCTCTGCAACACTTAACAATATAGACAAGTATTTTAACAAACGATTCTCACACGTTAGATTATATTCAAACATATATTCAAAGGCAAATACATTTCTGCCATGATGATTTTGAACAATGAATCCCTTTAAGAACTCAAACACACATTAATAGCATTTTGCTTTTATTCAGTGTACACCTGCTTATGAGAAACATGCTATCATTCTTAGCAGAAGCTGTTCTATTAATGTACATTTAATGAAAGTTTACTGCTGACTATTCAATTAAAAATATCACAGCAGTGTCTGAGGTTTTGAATTTTAGTTCATATTATTTCTGGTAAGTCCTTGAAATAAGTCTATACTCTCAGGTAGGGCCTTGATCTGCAGACCTGCTTTTGAGAAGAAACCTTTCTTTTTTATGAAGAAACCTTAGATGATGGTACAAACCTGCTAGGGTGAATCAAATCTTAGAAAATTTATTTCTAGAGGACTTTTAAAATTAGTTTACAACAATATATCAGGCAGTCTCTAGTTTTAAAATGTCCAGGAAAGGATTTTGCATAACCTTTTTTCTTGGGCAGCCTATAGATGAGATAAAGAACTTTCTTCTAGAAACCGCAGTTGGAATTTTAGTTCCTTACATTCTGGAATATACACCACCTAGAGCAGAGCTTCTCTTTCTAATAAATTTGCATCTGAAAGGTAAGACTTTGGTTAAAGGTATGAAACAAAAATGTTCATGTTTCACTAAAAATGGCATTACAAGTTGTAATAGAGAAGGCACATGTGAATAGACAGGTGTGGAAGGATTAATAGCAAAGTATCTTCCTATGACCTGCAACTCATCCCCACTTGACAAAAATCAGAGCCAATATGAGGAAAAAAAAGAGAGAAAGACTCAAGTGCACCTACAAAAGACTGACTTGTCCATGCCAGAATACCATGTGGAGCCATGCATGGTGTTATGGGGCACGTGCCCAAGCCTGCTCTTGGCATAATAAAACAAGATGGGAGAGGATGAGAGGTGGAGAGAAGAACAGAGAAGGACAGTAAGTCTACACTGATGGCACCAGGCACAGGCACAGATAATAGCAGACATTTCTAGCAAGTTAGAGCAACCTCAACATGGGGTTCTTTATGTCACTCATGTAAAGGAAGTTCCAGTACTAATAAAGGTGGTGCCCACAGAGCAAATAACAATACAGAGACAGGGGAGTAGACACATATGCATATATACTGCTGATCTGCATTAGCTGCCAATGATCTTGTACCTTGATTTTCAGTGTAAAAATGGTGTAGAAGAGGTTTATTATTCTGACGGAAACTTAGAATTAAATAACGGTTTACGAGATTTGTTTTGGCACATTTTGTTACTCTGATGTGACTTGACGTTACTATTAGAGAACAGCACCCTTAGTGAGCTGGTTTATGATCTCATTATTTTGAAAGAGTTATTAAGCTCACATAATTATTTTTTCAAGCAAGCTAAGGTCAAAAATAGGTGGTAAGTATCTGCAGCTGAAAACAGTCGCTTTTTATTTCAATAAAACTTTTTAATGTGTGCTTAGTTAACTTAAGCATTTGCAATTCTTTCATGGTCCTCTGAGAGTCTGATTGATTGTGACGTGGCTCCTGGATCAATACTGCTGTAGCATACCAAACGGTTGCCAGGGCGAGTTGTGCGATTGCTTTATAGAAAGCAATCTGTCACTTTCCCCTGTCTTGCAGATATGCTAATCCAGCTCTTTTTCTGTATGCAAAGCATTTCCTCCATGAGTGATATCTGTGTATATGTACAGTGCTTTCATTGGCATATTTTTTCTGAATACCTGAGTACTTAATGAATTAAGTACGTTCAGTACCAAAATGGAAACCACAAGTAATTAATTTTGTTATAGTCTCTAGCCAATAGAAAAAGTTATCCAGATTTAGGATACAGTATTGCATCTTCACTTGAGCTTCAGCTGCAGAAYATTTATTTTGACTACTGCTGATCAGGTTATTAACCATCGCTTGAAGAAACAGGTCTTAAAGAGCAGTTCATTGTGGTTTCTTGCTTYGTGTAAGAGGGTTTTTTTCTTGATGCCTCATTATATACCATGCTTTTAAAAGCTTCAGTTAAGAATAGTGTTTTGCACTTAGAACAAGATAAAAAAGGGCTGAAGTTTTCCTTATTACCTGTGGGAATCCATTAGTCCTTTAGAAGCTTTATGAGGCATTGTAAGAACAGCTAGTGAGCAGAGAGAAAGTCTGYCGTCATCTTCTTAGCAGAGTTACTTATACATCATGTTCTATTTCCATATTTCTTAAGGYTGTAGCTTTCATATCCACCTGGACTGTCTCATAATCAAACCAAGAAGGAGCAAAACTACACAAATATTACTGAGGCATGATCTGTATCRTATAGGGTGGAACGTACCTCCTGGCTAATCCTAGCGAGAACGTGATGCTTTATTAAAGCTCAACGTCACAGGCAAGTTAAAAAAATGTTTACTGTGGACCAGTTTTTCAGCTGGACCTCATTGTATACAACAGAAGGTAAAACTGAACAAGGTAGATGCACTGCAACAGTATCTGTGCTATCAATTTTGTCTCAGTTTTCAACAATATAATGCAAGGTTGTTACGTTACCAGTATTTTGAAAGCATTTCTCTTTTGAGCCACTGTGTATTCTGAAATGAAAATCTGAAACACATTTTTAATAGAAAGATACATGGCTATGGCAATTTATTGTTTTCTACCCATACTTTTGCTGTGGTAAAACAAAAAATTAAAAGTACTAGTTTCAGATTCTAATCAACTAAATCTGCTCTTCTGCAATGATGCCTACATATTATAATTATGTGTATTCGAGACAAAAATCTTTATTTGGCTCATTCAGAGGTATTGCAGAAGCAAGATATCACCTTTTTTCTTGCAGGCTATAGTGTCAGAGAAAAGCCTCTAGTTCTCTAATGGCTAACAAGTCTTTAAACTAGATATTAAAATATTCTACAGAGCACTGGAACATAAAATTTCCTTATGAAAGTATACTGCCAGTATAAATCAAATTCTAAGTTTAAAGACACAGGAATAAAGACATTTTTAGAGTGCCCACATACAACATTAAAATTAACATATTAAAATATAGCTGGTTACAGCAACAATAAATTTAAATCATGCCTGTAGCAGCAGCAGCAGCAGATGCTTTCAACAAAAGGAGGAACAAATACTCTTAACTGATGTTCAAATAGTGGATACATGATCAAGCTAATTCTCAGGAATATACCAAACAGCTTGAGCACCTGCAGAAACATGTGTAAGGCTCAATTCAATTATAGTTTCTTTTAAAATCTTTTTGTGTGCCCATATTGCTAGCTGTACTTAATAGTCATGCAAAATAAACTGAAAATTAGATTACTCAGAAAAACTGTGTTCCAATAACTGCTTCAAAAAGTTGCTATACAAAATGAACGCATGCAAAACCAGTAATTTATTGAGTTTTAATTTAATGAGACTTATAAGAGCACCTGTATCTTATATAATATAATGTCTGTATCATTAGTTGCTATCGTTTAAACAGAAGAAAAAGTTAGTGCTTAAAATTAGAATATAAACCTTGGTAATAAGCAAAGCTTAGTTGGGTATGTTTATTTCTTTAAACACCCTGACACCTCAAAGAGTACAGTAGCCTTTCACCAGTCCAGATCAATGCAGGCAAAGCTAAATTTAAGCCCTTCGAGCTTGATCATGAAATGGTTGTTTAAAGCTAACTTGGTACTGAATTCTTCCTGCATCCTTTTTTTTTCTTTAGCAAAAATTTCACTTTGAGCACTGTTTCTTTTATGAGGGTATCTATCTTTCTAGCTCTCATAAGGGGAAAAAATGCAGTATCTTCCCTGCTTTGGGTGATGATAGATTTAAGAAGATTGTTGCTGCCAAGGATCGTTGTGGAATACAAAGCAAATAATTTAATGATTAAGATTGCTTTTTTGGAACAAGTGGTACAATGGAACATGAACATGTGAAAATATGTATTAAACCAGAAACCACTTTAATTTGCTGCATCCTACATCCCATCAACCCAGTTGAAAAAACATATCATCAGATGCCTATGCCTATGCCTGCTCTTAAAGATTCAGTTTTAAATCACCCAGGACTTACTAGCAGCACGAGAAACTTCTGAATAAACTTAATTTCCTTGACATTATGCAGACTGAGCACAGTTTTGCCTGCGGGGTATGCGACTCTTCTTGAGGTCAGCCAAAATCCTGTAGTCTCACTACAGATCAAGACTACAGATGAAGACTGAATGATAAAGTGTCTAGTGCTAAATTATGTCTTTTTCTGCATGGGTACAAAAGGAGAAAAGCACAAGAACACTTCCCAAGCAGCACCTATCCAGAACAGGTGTGTGGAGTCTCTATAATAAAAAGCCAAAAGAAGTTCAAATTTCTGACCATATGAAAATGTCCATACCCCAAATATACTCCTCTGACGGGTAAGGAGTAACCACGGTTCCCTCTGATAGTCTAGCTTTAACATGTTATTGCTTCCTACAGCTCTGGCAATTGTTGAGAGGAGGTGTAGCAGTCATCTCCCTGAGTTAGATGGCAATGTCCTTCATCTAGCAGGTAAATGAAAGATGAGGGCTTTCAACTCTTTCTGCTCTATGCTCTGGCCCTCACGAGTCTCATAACAGTTCTGTCTGCCTGTGAAGAGAGAGAGGCAGGCAGATCATGAGAAAGATAAGTTTTCTGTGGGTTGGATGGGTCCATTTTCCACCTTAAGCTCTAGAGTTTTTAGCTTTCATATTATGAATCTACATGGATGGGTGAAGACAAATTCAAGGTAAATTCAGTTCCTAATAGATAATACTCCAGTGCTGCCAAAGCTCCTTTAAAGAGCTAAGCATTTCTTCCCTACAGTTCATGATAGTACCTGAGTACTCTGCAGAAACAATTTCTCACTCATTTATAGGAGGAGATGTTATTGACATTACTTTTATTTAACCTTCAATAATACCTTAACTGTGCTTTTCAGTTGCAAAGAGAGACTGCAAGAGAGATCCCTCTGAAGGAACAGACATTAGAATTTTTTGGCAGACCTCTAATTTGGCAAATCAATGACCAGCATGTATTTTAAGATGTGTGGGTTTAAGTATTCAGGACTGAAAATGTGGACCTATGCTTTATGGCTATCTCACAATGGCTATATCTGAAATTAGGGTAAATAATATCCTGGAAAAAAGCAATATACTTTGTGACAGGACCTAAATTCAGCCAAAGCCTTGAGAGGAATCTGTCTGCTATTTTTCTTAAGGAGACCATGTCAAAAGGAACACAAGATAGAAAAGCTTTCTAAGCACAGCAAGTTTCTGATCTATTGGCAGATCAAAATAAAATGCTTTGGGAACACATAGATCTTTCATAGCCAGTGGGCCCTTGCGGGTTGCTCCAAAATTAATCTCAGTCCAGCACCTTCCAGTGGCATTTGGGGTTGCAGGAAATAACATCCCCACAGGGTCCAGAGGAAGCATTTGTCTTTTCATCATGGAAGCTTGACTGTGAGTATGCTCCCCATTACAGATTCCTTTCCACATCCCCTCTGCTTCTTCCCACCCAACAGCCTTGATGTTCACACATACACACTCTGGCACGCACACTAAGGTGTCTTTCCCATGGCTAATGCATCCACCTGTGGAGGAATTGTGATGTATATAAACTCAATAATAGTGATTGCTTCTTCTGAAGAGAAGATTCCTAATAATGACTCTTGATCATTATTCATATGATTGGCTATCTGAATAAAGACATGCATAAACCTCACAGTCTATTTAATTTTCATTTAATTCAGTAAATTTCCTAGCTCAGTAATGATCTCACTGAGTTAAATTAAGCCAACAGTTTTATTTTATTTAATCCTCACAAGCTCTTTCTTTATGTGTCGATTAGATGTTGCTTTTCAGGAAGCTTAATGAATATTGCACAGTGATTGTGTATATACAAGGTATGATAGAGCAAAATTTTGTTTTAATTAAGTAAGTGATGATTATTGCTTCTGAAGGCAATAAATAGTATCAAGCATGCACAGCTGATGACAAACAGTTTAAACCCTTGCTTGTTGCCTTAATTTATGAGTTCACTGGGGGGAGAAGGGACTTTAAAGCCAATATTATGGAACAGCCCCAAAATATTATAACCTGTCAGATTTGAACGTTTCAAAGGAGATGGCATTCAAGACTTACAAAGAGTCAGTTAACTTCTATTACTTATTTCTAATATGTGTGTAGGTAATTTTGGGTTCTGCATGAATAACAAAGCTTTGGCTGGATCTGAGGATGTGATTTTCTGTTCAAATGTATTAATTCCTATAGAATACTGTACAAGCAATGTTTCTGATACTTCTAATAAATTTCGTAATATTAAAGCCTGTGGAAAATCAACTTGTTTCAATTCATTCATGTATAATAATTACTTTTAGCTTGAGCGGATGCTAGTAGTCTCTGACAAAGAACAGATGGTGGAGATTTCACTCAGGGTTGTATACAATACTGAAGCCTGGAGTCTGGACTAGGAGTCTGAATCAAAAATTCAAATGATGGTCAGAATAATTTTTAAAATATACTTGATTAGCTCTAATCTGAGCTTCTCACCTGAGATAGCAAGTCGAGGTGAGAAAAAAATGAAGTCATTTAATTAAAAACCTAGTTTGAGCTAGCTCAAAATAAATTAAAGGAGTTTTTTCTTTTGCTATCTGTAAGGACTCAAAGTAATTCCAATTAACATCAGGAAAAAAACACAATAGCAACTTATAAATTAATCATAARTTCTGATTCTGCATGTCTTGTTCTGGTAAAGTTGTCAGAATTAGTTGTGTGAGTGCTAATAAATTGTGGTTCTGGGCTTCTTTAGACATGGTGAAAAAAAAAAATCAAAACCTATTTCTAGGAGCAGAAGTGCATCAGATCTTTTTGTTCAGAAGAAAAAGTTTAGTTTCACAGATCTTCAAATTTTCAAATTTCCAGAAAACAATGAGCTGTTTCTGGCTTCACGTCCTGAACACAAGAAAGCCACTAATCAAAGATGGACCTATTTGCTTTCTTCTTAAACTAGATTTTTGTCAAGGAGGTGAGAGGAAGAGACATTTTAGAAATGCATCTGTTTCTCATTAGGAACAACACAAAACCTTTGCAAAAGTTTTCCAAAAATAGAAAATCCAAGAAAGGGAGAGAAAGGAGGCTGGAACAAAGTTAACTTCTCTTACTGAAGTGATCATAATTTTCTGAAATATTTGAGTAGTCATTTGAAAGGGAAATGGGAGAAAGGATGAAAGAAAAGTCAGGTTATGTTTGTCTGGTCTAAAGTATTATTTCCAGTCAGAACAAGAGAGGGTAATTAAAGATAGGAAGTGTTATTAGACCTGAGAATCCTGACCACTGAAAATTTGATGAGAATGGGTTTTCACAAAAAGAAAAACAAATTGTTTCATCTGACATTTTTCTAAAATAAAAGAAGTTTTATCACCTTTTGGACATATAAAAATGACTTGGATTCCATGTTATTTCATGCAGTTTTTTTTAAAGGAGAGCTCTCATACAGTTTTCCAGGAGTCCTAAACAATCTAGCTAAAAAAAAAAAAGGTATTATCAATAATAGAAAAGGTCAGTTTTACAGCAGGTATCATACCCTGGGCTTAACCAGAAGAATTGTTCTTTGCATCTACAGACAGTTTAAAAATACTCCGATCCCAAGTATTTGGCAGCAGATCTAAAGTATGTCTAATCCTCTTCAGTCTCTTCAGTCACACATGGAAGCAAAGGCTGAGAATGTCATTTTTCACAGGCACAGCACAGGTCTGCACACCTTCAGAGCTTTTGGGGTACAGCTTCACTCTCTTTTTCAGAAGAGAAAATAGCTTCAGATCTAAAACAAGTTACCAYGGACTAGTATTAGTCAGATTCATAATTACTGGAAGTTTAGTTAAATAAAATCGGAATTTTTAAGGTAAGTAATAGTTTTGAGATAATCAGTCAAGAATTTCATCTCAGGAGGCATAATAGAACTACAAGTTCTGAAAATTACAGTATTCTAATAAAACACTACTGTGTTCAAAACCACTATAAATATTTCTAATAAAACAGTAGAGCTTTTTACTGCCTAAAGAAATGGAACCAGAAGGCAACAACAGTAGACTAGCCTACATAAACAAGTTAATGTGATTTGTACTTTGGATCTGGTTCAGACATGGTCCGTGTCTACACTAACATCAAGCCACATCCTGGAAGCCAGCTGTTCTACATCTGCCACGTTTGTAACTCTCTAATTCTTGAGTAAATGCTGATGTAGCCCTGATGAGCTGCTTCACAGTCTAAGAGCAGCTGATATGCTCTTATGTTCACTGCGTTTGAACAATTTAAGCCTTCTCATCTTAAAAAGAAACCTTTGCAAATAACAATCATTGTTGGTGCTGTCCATAGTTAATCCCTTTTTCCTGGAGACAGCTGGTTTGCATAAACTAGAAATGTGGAAGTTGGTTGCCTCCTTGGTTGCCTCCCTGCCAGGGCTGTTTCCCGCACTTTATTAACATTGCCATCTCTAATTGTTTTATATGCAAGCAAGCTATTAATTTCCAGCAGCAATCTGTGAATTAGTATAAAGGTTTATATTTCTTATGTCAGAAGATTCTCATTAAATAAATCCATTGTTTTCTGTTGTTACACATTTTTTATTGACCTACTTCTCTCTTTCTTTTCCTTGTCTTGATATCTTCCAAATACATCAATATTGCCAGTTTTCACCTTTTTGCCTTTTGTTACTTATTTACCATTTATTGAAACAAGAACTATCAGCCCATAAATATTTGTCTTTTCCCATTAACAGTCTTTCCACCTATCAGGTCTTTCAAGAGACGTTGTCCTTTTAGCTCCCTTTTCTTTGTCAAACTTGTAAAACTGTGTCTAAAAAATTCAAAGAACAATTTCACCACAACTATATGCAGAATATTTATCATTCATTTTGATAATATGGTCTCTCTGAATACTCAGACTGTGGCTATGGGACTTAAGTTGAAAGTGAGTTATAAGTATGAAAATAAAGTTTGCTTTTAGGTTATAATTGTGGTGTAACTGGGTACTGGTGCTGTGCCCATATGCCTGCCCAGTGCACGCTTAATTCCTTGAGTGGTTCAGGAACTTCGGAGGTGAGATAATGGATCAGCTTAAGGCAATGGACCAACTTGAAAACTGGCTGAACCTTCAYATTTAAGTATTTGACTGATGGTTACAGGAGCTCTCCAGTTGGAAATTTTGAATGGTTGTAGAAATTACGCCAAGGCAACTCCCGCCGTGTCTAGCCCAATTTGTATGCCTAAATGTGTTGATTAGCATCCTGGGTGGAGTGTCCCAAAGTGTCATTACTGCAGAAGTATCAGATTGTGCATAGATAAGACATTTGTCAAAGTCAGTAGAAACTGTTCCTGCAGAAATGGTCAYAAGTAAAATCTTCTGAACGTAGTCCTTAAGAGGTGTTTTGTGTGTAGTTAAGATGTATCAATAGCAATTAATTATGCATGTGCTGGGGTGSTCACATAACATCGTGGTCATCTGGATTGTAAGAACAGAGCAAAATGGTAGTTTGAGGAGTCTCACCTGATTCGTCTGAATGCACCACTGTAAGGAGCCTTGAGGTTAAGCCTCCCATCACCACTGGACAGCCATTAGMCATCCTGTCTGGGCAATTTGATTCTCCATGCAGGTGTTACCCTATATCCAGATTCCAGTAAATTATTATTTTTTCCTTTTAACAAATACTTCGTCCAAATGTCTGTGCAACAAGGCCAGATTTGCATGGCAATAGAGCATAGCAATAAATAAAATTGTATTTCCTACTTTTCCCAGGTCTTTTTCAGTACTATTGCYTTAAGCTTCCTCCTTCTAACGGCAGGAGGCATCTTTCTCCCATTTTCCAGTGATTCCTTTTGGGTCAGGCACGTTGCAGGTAAAGCTTCATGAAAAAGAATATTTTCAGGCTGTGGCAGGACATGCATGTGGTATGGAAATAGTTCTGCAGCAATTACATTAATTCTTAACTGTTTTATGAAGAATTTTTGCTTCAGAAGGTTCTATCATAAGACTCCTATGAAGACAGTTGATTCTCAGGAAACAGCATGAGTTGATTCCCATGAACAGTAGCAACACCAAGTGAACTCTCGGCTTCAGTGTGTCAGGACTGTACAGAATATTGCTGCAAATGTAGTTGCTCCACACATAGTGTTGCCCGGTTGAAGAGCAAAACCTTCCTTCACAAATTTAACTAAGAGATGGACATCAGAAACAGGCACGGGTTTGTCACAGTGATTAGCTTTCTCCCTTGCATAGGYTGGTGAAGTATCTGCTCCCATGTCCTGTCTTAATGTCACTGCTGCACAATTCCCCGTTCTCTCCTGAGCTCAGGCTGGACCATCACCTCTTTAGAAAGTTCATGTGAACACTGTATTTACTAACTGTTTTCAGCCTGTCTCTGAGGCATCCCAGACTACTCTGTGGCTTTTGTTTCCCAAGGCTCAACATCAGCAGCACTGAGTTAGTACTTCTTAAATTTAAGTGCTGGAGCTTGTGGTGACCTAAATGGACTGATGCCCRTTTCAGGCCTCCTTAGGTCAGCTGCTTCACTGGTTTTACTTTGTTCAGCAACTAGTGAGCCTCATATTTTTCTCTGGTAAACAACATACAGGGCAAGAAATCTACTTACTCCTCTTTCAACTGCTAATTAGAAAAGGGGAAATGCTTCCAGGGAAATGAATGAAAGTAAGAGCCTTCACATATATACGCTTTGTGTTGAGGGCTTCCTTATCCTTGGGAAATAGCCTCAAATGATTTCTCAGAGGATTTGGTCCACTGTTGCTCTGAGTCCTCTTGATGACATGTCCCATTTTTAACCAAAAGGTGGACATTTTCTCTCTTAGTATTATCAAACATTGTCCCTTTCATGTTTCATATTTAGTGATGGCTCMCATGGATATAATAGGTTTTCAAAGTTACTGTCTTCCACTCTGGGTAGCTGTTAAGACCACAAGAGCTTAAAGTGTGATCTGAAAAGGCTGCCTATGATTTTCTAATTTTTTATGACAACTATTTCTTGCAAATACAAAATGAAAAGAGATTGCTTAATCCTTCTCCATTTATTTTGTTACATAGCATTTCAGCTTACCTGAAGCTGTTCTACCACCTGCTCAGTGTCCTTTACTGTGTCATGTGGTATTCACTCACAGACACTGAGGTCCAGAGAAGTCTGTTTCATTCAATATCCCTTAAAACATGCCATCTTTGTTTAACATGAACCTATGTCCTGACACAACACCACTGATGGGAGTCTCGTAAAAATACAGTTCCCTACAAATGCTTTATGTTAAAAAAGATTCATTTCCAAAATATTCCAGTTTTATCTCCACCACCCATTCTCTCCAGTAAACCTTGAAAGAGAGACCCATGTCCACTCTATCAAAAGCATAACTTTCAGCAAAACATATTGGAACCAACAGTAAGAGTATCACATTCCCTCTGCTCATGTATAAATACAATGGAAGTCCAGTAAAATGGAAAAGAAAGAAACAAAAAACAAAACCAAAAACCAACCAACCAACCAAACAAAAATACCCCATGGAGCCACTTCTAAACAGTTTTACAATGCTGCTGTGATATAAGCAGATATTTAAGCAGACTTGTTAGAAGCAACTGCATTTTGAAGTTGGATAGAAACTGGATATCTCCATATAAAGTTTATCTCCATTTTAAGAATCCTCCTGATTGCATTCTTGCTGTTATGCAGAAGTAGTCTGCTCCTACTCAGACCTTGGGCACCTAGCTCAATGCCTTCAATTATAAAACTGATCTCCTTAGGTTCCCTACACAATCAACAGAGATAGACAGAGCATCTAAGCTTAGTCATGTTTGGAGTCAATGTTTGGCAAAATGCAATTTTTTTTTCTTTTTTTTTTTTTCCTATGTAAGAGCTGGCCAAAGTCACCAGCTAAAATAGGTACTTAAATTTGGGTGATATAAATGACTCTGCGTACACCAAGTATGCAAGAAAGAACTTCAGTTTAAGTTTTAGTGCATCTTTTCTTTTCCTATGTGGATTACCGTTCAGCTAAGTGATGGAGAAATTATAATGCAAACAAAATATCTCTCTGTGCTGAAAGAGGTTTCAGTCCTGTTGCACCTGATTTGGAAATGTCAAAAATTAAGAAACGTGGGAGTCACCTTGTGATCATGTGTGAGCATCACTGAACTGACTTTTTATTAAAAGGTGAACATTTTGCTTTTCTTGTACTAATAATTCATGATCACAGCTTTCTCCTTCAGATGTGCCTTGACTAATCTAATGTTTTATTCTTCACATTTTTTAGAAATGTGATTTTTTTATTGTTGTTCAACTTTCATTTTATCCCTTAATTAGTGATTTTTGCAAAATTGACTATTAAATTCTTAAAGACAACTCAGACATTTCATGTTAATTTTGTGGAACTATGTATGGTTACTATGCTGAATACGTCTGGGAAAAAATTACCTCCCATCAAAGGCAGAAGACTTTGCTGTCTCAAAAGCCATTCGACTTGCACTCCTGAAATAAAGAGTTCTCACCTAAACTCTGAGGAAAAAATTTTCATGCGCTCTTGGATGAGATTTCAGTGAGACCAGATTTCACTCCCGTGTCTTCACATAGCTTAAGAAAGTGGTAGATGCAAAATTTAACTGCCATAAATCCTGATACAATGTTGGCATGAAACTCCCAGGAAACAAACCATAGAAGTTCTTGAAAAATAGAGACATAATGCCTCAGACCAAAACCATGGACATCAGCTACATTGCTTATTTAGCCTCACTAGTCTCATGCCTCTTCTCAGGGACTCTGAATTAAGGTGGTTTTGTGGGGGGAGGCGGGGGAGGTAGTAACTATTTATTGCAGTTTTCCTGACTAAGAGAGTCTTCCTTTAACATTGCAGACCTTTTTAGTTGAATCAAATTGAGACTAGTCTGGCATACACCACTTTGAATCCTAACATAGGGGTGCTAAAAATAGATACCGTTCTCCTTTTTTTTCTTTTTTTTTTTTTCCCACCAACACCAAGGACCATGGACCATGGGTTCAATTCTCTTTCAGGCTGGACTTCAAAAGTTTGGTTTGCAAATTGCACTCATGTACAAGCATGAGTGGATAAATAATTAGGAAATATGGACTAAATTGGGTATTTACGTATATATTTTGAACAGTGAAAGGGCAATTAGAAACTGTGATTTATAAACTGTATACTGAGTAGAAACTTTAATAAATAGGACAGCTGTCATCTCATCTGGACAAATTTAGATAGCTGTCTGAAAATCACATTATTCAGCTCATAGAGACAAGTAAGGGCATGAAGTTATTAGAAGTGTCATCTTCCAAAAAGGTTATAAAACACTTTTAGTCATTAAAAGATCATGTGGCATTTTCCACTGAAGCAATATAGAAATCAGTTATTAAAACCAAAATAATTCCAATTTTTTTTTCCTCTAGGCATTTCACAAACATCATTCCTTCTTAGTACCTATGCTGTCTGACTCCTAGGAGTAGGCAGCAATCGCATTTTGCACAGCTCTGAGCACGTTGTTGGTACCTAGCGTATAGTAAAGAATGTAAATGAGTGACCATAATCAACAACTGACAGGCCATTTTTTTTGTTTGTCTGTTTGTTTACCAAAATCCTGGTTGGATAGCAATATCCCACGTCTACTTTTCTCCCCTCTGGTCTATGCTGAAGAAGTGATTTTTTAATTTAACTTCATAGAAAAAACCACACATCGTTTATTCTAGGGCAAAATATGCTTTAGAATCCTTTTAGGGTAGGAGATGGCTTAGCAATGGGAAGTTATTTAAATTAGCTACTGTCCTCACTTCCATTTATAACACTTGCAATATTTGAAATTGGCATGTTGGCTCCTCAGTGATGTATTTTCATAAAAACTTGTCATCCCTGCAGCATTTATAAGCACACCCTCAGAAACCCATGTAAGGAATGACAGGGGCTCAATAATATCCACTTCCACATTGCATTAATTCTAATAGGGAAAGGATAAGGTCTTTATATAAAAAGATAAGAGTAATGACACGTTATGCCACTAAAAATAAATATATACCAACACACTATACCAAATAGTGTATCCTGGGGACAGCTATTCCACTTAGTCATTTTACCTGTTGATCCTCTTACCACTGTGGAACAGCATTTAGACCCAGCAGGTGAAACTTTTGAACCCACCAAGAAAAGAAAATCCCATTATAAAAGACTTGTAGCAATGTTAAGTGCCTTTGCAACCTCATTAATATTCATTTTTGTTGAATGATCTTAAATATGATGACTGCATGAGAAGGAAGGGCATACTTGTCCATCGTAAATGTAAGGGCAAATTATATGTTCAAGAATAAATGTATCTTTAAGCCACAGAAAGTTTAAAGTTTAAAAACTGCTTTAATGTATGATCGCACCAAGACAATTTGTCTTTCCTGAAATATGCTTCTTCAGAGGGCCAACCTCTTCGAGTAGGCTAGAGGCGAGGGCTTTATTATTGTTATTGTTATTACTATGATCATAATCATTATTTTAGTGGAAATAAGATTCAAACTTGAGCAAAGCACAAGATAGCCACAAGACAAAGCTTTGATAATTGAGGCTTATTGTGTTGTAAGACACAGGCTATTACCATCAGATAAGAGAACTAGAGAATGTCTTGGGCCAGCAGAGTTGATGTCAGTTACTTTGACACAGATACCAGTTTTTCTGAATTATGATCCTATGACTTAAGATCATTACTACTTCTGTGGGTAGCACTGCAGATTTTAATGCAGTGTTCAGTGCATGTTTTAGCGGAGAGTCATCTCTGGACTTGCCTGTTCTACTTCATTTACTGAAGGATCATTTAACTCGTTGACAGATTCCTCAGCCACAGAGAAGTCCAAGATAAACTCAAACATGAAAAGAGGATGACGTAACATATGAACAGGCCTGCTTGATCAATCGTTAAAAACTAAAGCAACATGCCTTTGGTAGCAGAAAAGCCCAACTTGAGTTCAGATTCATGATTCTGAATCCAGTGGGTCTGTGAGGACATCTTCCATAATACAGGGCAGGAAACTTTGCCCAGTAAATGAGGACAATTATTTTAATATACCACTTGATCAATAAAACAGAAGTTATATTTTGTATATTTTCAACTGGCTTAGTRGCAGCTGTTACCAAAACTGTGTCATTAACTATGGTCCTAAAAGATAAACCACATGGAAAATTGTACAATGTAAAGTTTTATTTCAGTCTGAAGCTCAGCTCTAATTAAACAATACTTTAATGCTTGCATAAGCATTATAATGAATACAAAAATATTGAATATATTGAATACAAACATTTTTAATATTATTACTGTTAGATTTTAACAATAAAAGCAATTTTAAAATGTACAATGTATGAGCATTCCTAAATGTAAGTTTATATGTACACAAAAAAACATGCATGAAAGTGCGTCTTTTTACGCAAATGAAGCAACCTGCTAGGAAAAAGAAAACTGCTTTATAAGAATTCAGTATGTTCAGAAACAATTCTCCCTGCAGAAATGCAAGCACCATTACACAGCATCCTTGATTACAAACTTATTCTAGTACAGGGCCCCCTAATTAGGCAAAGGCATCATTAGTGGTGCTTTGGTGGTTTGATATGAGACTGAAGACAGGGAACTAGGAAATGAAATAGATTGCTTTAAAAAATACATGCAGCATTACCCATTTTATATGAAAGAAAAGAAAAGATGCCAATACAGTTTTAAGATTACACAGCCAAAAATGTTTGGGTATGCAAGTAAGAGTTTCTATGGAAATGCCAAACACTGTGTTGCATACAATACAGTAATGCTAATTTTGAGGGAAGGGGCTGTAGTTCAATAAATACATACTATGCTGTTTAATGAGCATTATAAAGTATATAAGTGTATAAAATTGCTAAATCAGTTCCAGAAATATTATTTTTTGCATTTGGTAAGATATAACATTGTTGCTTTACCCTTATATTAATATAGGCTCTGCAATAACATTTTACGTGTTACTGAAAGAAAAAGCTTGTACCTATTGATACTAGGTTTTAGATTCCGACTTTTAGACCCTGTATGTTACGAATCACTGGTGTTAAATATTCCCAATCCTGTCCAGCCAGAGTCTAGACTGGCAAAAGTAGAATAGTTATAACGTGGAAAAATCAATTTGGTAACAAATKGTCACTTCAGATTTTTCAGAAAACTGCAGAAGGAAGAAGCAAGCTAAAGTCAGAGGGTTTATATTCCACCTTCTCTGCTCCTGTCTCAATCCTTTCAAACATTTCTGGCTTTCCATGTCTTTAAATACTGACTGCACGTGTTGCAATCTGTTGATTTTTTAGTGTACAACTCATGAAACAGCCCACACCACCCCACAAGTTCAGAACTCTTTGTGTCCTCATTTCATGCTGTGTCAGAAAGCAGGGCTAATTAGACAATGCTAAAGGAAATCCTGGTAAGTCTCAAAAGAACATTCTCAAAAGAGAGATTTTGCTTATGCTTTTACTGCTCAAATTGTGCCTACATTTTGCGATGACCCAAAAACTGTGCTGTTCAATAAACACTGAAAGTATAAAGAATTCTTTCTCTCCTCCTCTCCCATGTGCCTTTATGCACATTACTGTAGGAGGCTCATAAAAGTGAAGCATCAGGGATGAGGGCCTTTATTTAGCTGAGGCATAATAATTTAATACAAGTGTAATGCACATAATGTGTTGACTTGCAAACGGAATAATATAAGACCTTCAAATGCATGCACTCAATAAAGCAGTATTTTAAGAACACTTTTAAACTAATGTGTTCAGACAATGTATGCCTTCTCTTATCTATTCATGAATCTGCTTCTCCTTCATACACTTGAAATAAATGTTGAATTGACTTGCCAACTAATTATAGAACAGTGCTAAGCAAGCCTCAGCACAGTAACTTCAACTCTAGTGTCCTGAGTGACGTATGTAATACTAGAGGCACTTGGATTTCTTGGAAATAAGGAGCTACATGAGATGAACTCCTCATCCTGTATTTGTAGTACAGTATTTCAGCAGCCGAATATAAGCAGTGCTCTTTCTAGGTCACTCCTCCACATGAGGGAAATGGAAGTGAGGTTTATTAACTGAAATTTGCTTTCAGCTGAACACTCTTTTCAACCCTGAAAAGACACCATAAAAACATCCTTTATTTGTTGGTGCTGAAAGTGCATGCCTTTCATCAACTAAATGCATACCAAAGTAGCTGAAATCCTACTAAAAATATGTCCTTACACATATTCTGCCATAAGCTGCATAGTCACTCTTCATATCGTAAATTTTGTAAATAAAAAGTAACTTCAGTTAATGACTTTGCATTATTTTAAGCTAAATGCATATCAAAATCATAATAATATATGTAGCTAGGTTTCATGGAGAAATTCTCAGGAGCTAGAAAAATACCAACATCACTTTCTGGGCATCCATTTGCCCAAGAATTTTCAGCTTATTAGAGATTTCAGTCCCTATAGCTAAAGTGTTTGTCAGGTTAAAAAAAAAAAGAAAGAAAAAAAAAAAAAAGCTTTGATCTTTTACTGTAAAATGGTGGACAACCTCCACTAGTTCTGCAACAAGAAATTTGTCATGTTAGGTCTGGATCCCAGATGAGCCTGCAGATTTTCTTTCTGATAAACTGCAGCAGCCAGTGAGAGTTTGGCTTATTCATCCTCCTTACCTCCTCTCAGCCTGCCTTGATGGCTCTGGTCTAAGTAGAGACGTCACTGCTACTGCTGTTTAGAATCATAGAATCATAGAATCATTTAGGTTGGAAAAGACCTTTAAGATCATCAAGTCCAACCGTTTATTGAAAGGAAGGGAGAATCAAGCCCCCATATGCAATTTACTACAGTGGTTAACATCGTTTTCTCAGAGATTAGTAAAATGCTTCCTCTCCCTGATATTGCAGGTTAATGTTAAATTCAGCTTATTCCTCATACTACATCTCCTTATAACAGTCGTTATTACGGTCAGTCAAAAAGTTTTGACATATTTTTTTTCTGTTTTTTCACTGAAATACTACAGATTTTTAAAAAATTATGTTTGCCCCAAAATTCACAACATTTTGAATTGAATACACACCTGGGGTACGTCTCAAGGATTTTTTGCTTGGCTGCATAAAGACTTAATCCGCTTTAATGTAACATCTGCATAAAACTGAGGGGGAAAACAGAAGCAATTCCTGAGAAGACCAGCCCATAAAAGAGGTCTTAAACAAAACTCCCACTAGCCATCACAGGAACATATCCTGTCAACATATTTCATGGATGTTATTTTTCAGCCAAAAAGTCAAGCTTTTATTGAGATAAAAGATTGTGGTTTACAGTGAGGCTGTGGATTCTTTCACTCCATTTTCCTTACTTGAGAGTTGGCTCAATATAAATGATACCAGTGCCTGGTCTTTCTGAGCTTCTGATATGGTCTAGATTATTTCTTGGCCACAGCAAATTTTTTTTTTTTTTTTTTTTTCCTAACCAGAGGCGGAAAGATGTCTGTCCTGGAGATAGGCTGACCCATTCTAGGATTAAAGGGACTGCTGTTTGCCTTGGCTGTCATTTCTATATAATTTCTGTATTATTCCTGTGTAGGTGCTAAAAGATTGTTTGGGATTTTTTTAATTAGTGCAGAGAGTAACTGGGGGAGAGGAGAGTGAGTGAATGAGCATTGCTGTAAACTTAATCTCTGTGATGCTTTGAGCCATAGCAATCCCTGTATATACTTATCATTAGGATTTTAGGTAGGTGGGAATGAGTATCACAGCTGTTCACTTTGTGACCTTTTTATTTTTTTACTTCAAATCCACCATCACTGAATTTACATTTATTTAGTATGAAAAGCACTTTCAATCTCAGTGGATTTCAGCATTAGGTGACATGGAAGAAGAATGGCCTTCAGTTTAAATAAATCTCAAGTGACTTTCCTGTTTGGGGCTGAACTAAATGCTATGAGCGTAAGCAAGTTAAATATATGGAGGTCATAGTATTTGACTGATATTGTACAGAAATAGGCCTGTTCTCAGTTGAGGAACGTTTTGGCCAATAAATCGTAGCCCTTATTCTGGGCAAGTCTTCCTTTAAAATATATAATAAATGCTGTGGATGCTTTAATGTCCAAAAAGAAGTGAAAGGACATCCATTTTCAGAATTAGTCATAAAGGCCTCATATAATATTATAATGCCTAGCAGCTGATGACTTTCAAGATTAATGTCCAATGCTATGTTGTAAAAATGCAGAATAAAAATCAGTCCTTACAATGAGACAGTTACAGTCTACGCACATTATCTCGGAAGGTCTGAGCTGACCCGCTTAGTCACTGGAGCTCTGTTTTAATGGTGTGTAGGTGTTTAAAAAGTGTTTACACCACAAAGCTGCGCCCTCCAGATAGCACTCCTGTTACATTCACAGTATGGTGATAGATAAACAGAGAACAAACAACTCCCCCACTAAATACATTAAGCAATAACGGCATAAGATTAATGTAGGACAATAATTATGACAACCAGGGAAAATAAGTAGTGAAAGTAACAATCTGTTTGCTTAATGCATTTCAGCTTGTCGTTCTTTTGCAATGAAATTAGAAAGAAATACAAAGCAACTAATGCTTCACCTAGAAAAATATGTTTCTGGAAAGCACAGAATGAGAACAGGAAGGGTTTTTTTGGTGGAGTGTTTTGGGTTTTTTCCCCAAATTGATGGTGTATTTTGCAGGCAGGCATTTTATTGTGACAGAATGTGAAGGGATTACTACATACAACGTACATTTACCTTGCCTTTTACATTCAAGACTTCACTCAATCTGCTACTGCCACGGAGAAATTGTCTAGCCACTAACACAACCTGTTGGTGTGATTCAATAGTAATTCTAGGTTTCACCTGAACTTAAACGTACGGTGGGTCTGAGCTGGAGTCATGACAGCATTAAATTAACCCACTTAAAATATGATGGAAAAATACTTATTCAAAGGAACTTATTTCATTGTGTATTTTACCCCTAGTATTATCCTTTCACTTCTGCACTGAGACTGTGAAACTTGCAATTTAGAGGTTCTTAGAAAGATAGATTGTATCTAAAATAGGTTTACTGTAAGAACCTATTATAGGTTACAAAATTTTCTTCAAAATTTAAAGTGTTTTTTTTGAGATGAAGATGCTACTCTCTATATAATGTGACAATGGAATTTTAAACACAAAAAATTGCACAATACATCATCAAAGAGAGGATTGAAAATTATTTTAAAATTAAATTTTAAAAAAATGTGAATTGGTGTGCTATTCCATACAAGTAGTTAGTTGCAATAGGTAGAACTCTTTAAACATATTAAGATTTGAGATATTAAGGAATCTATTCATTGAATTCCATTTTCAATGAATCAAGTTAAAACATGAGGTTTAGGTTCCAAGATTTCAAACTGGCCAACATTTTTATACCATCCCAAAACCACACCATCACTTTCTTCCTTCTCATTTGGCTTACTTTACAATAGTTTGTATGTCCTCCCCTAATCTGAAATAAGTAAACTACAGAGTGGGAAACATACTCTAAGAGCCTGGCTTTTAGCTTTCACTCACAGAAGCAAAAAGCATATCTCCAGCTGCTTCCACCTATTGATCCACTCCTATTGTGCTGAAATACTTCTTGAAGTCAGTGTAGCTGGGGATTAAACAAAATGATACAACCTCTTTAGAAATCACTGTCAAGATCCTCGAAGAGGAGGTGGAATCAGCACTTTAAAACTTTTTTACTTATTATTTGAGTCATGCATTCCTGACTAACCCCTGAACTGCTGTTTGCAGAGAAATTCAAGTTGGCAGCAATGGGGAAGATCTTTAAAGGTGAGTGTGATCAACCATTGAAAACTTTACTAGGGTGTTTTACGGACTCTCTGTCACTGAGTACTTCAAAGCCAGGATGAGATGGTTTTCACTTGTTGCAAAAAGAGCAACAGGAAAACAAAACAAAACAAGACTGGAATAATGTCTTTTTAAAAAGTTATTCCCAGTATTGATGCATTTTTCCTGGATATCCTTGCCTCAGCCTGCCCAGGAGATGATCCCAGTAGTGTGACTGACATCCAGCCAGTCCTGTCAGTCCTCTTCTGTTATGGTAGTGGCTGTACCTCGGTGCATCTCACAAGCTGACAAAACATTTTTATCTTGCACCCAATACTGCTACCTCAGCTAAACAAGTAAGGTGGGATTATGGGTTCTGCTTTACGGGTATAAATGAAAATAAATTTTGTTGAAGCCAAAGATGGCAAAGTTTTAAGGGGATGTAGTAGCTGACAGAGCTAAGAAAAGCAATAACTTTTTGAGTGTACAAGCCCTTTCTTTTCGTGTTATGAGTTGATCTAATAAAAATATTATTTCTCTGTCCAGATCATGTCCTGTCATCGTGACTACAAGCACCTTTATAATTCTATTTTTGAAAAAAAGTCAATAGAGTGTCTCTGAACATACCTCTGAATCTTCTCTTTTGGCATAAGGTTGGGAAACAGTCATTTCTTTCTCCACAGCTTCTGAGAGAGATAGAAGAAGTGGAAAAAAGGAAAAAAGATGCTTTTCCCCTGACTTCCTCCCAATATAATGATCTGATTCTCTTCCCTATTAGTCATAGCCTCTTTCTATTACAAAGACCTATCTTTCATTGATTACATACAGTATATTTCACATCTGCTACTGCCAGAACAGCTTAAAATGACATATGATGGAGTGCTTGACAAGACAAATCTGACAGAATTCCTCCATCACTGAGGACACCGAACATGGTCATGGTCATGGTCAAAATTTTCACAGTCACCACCTGTGAATGCAATAATCCGAGAAGTGTTTCGCAAACATAGAATCATAGAATCAAAGAATAGTTTGGGTTGGAAGGGACCTTTAAAGGTCATCTATGGCCATGGGCAGGGACATCTTCAACTAGATCAGGTTTGAATGTTTCCRGGGATGGGGCATCTACCACCTCTCTGGGCAACCTGTTCCAGTGTTTCATTACCCTCAGTGTAAAACATTTCCTCCTTATATCTAGTCTGAATCCACCCTCTTTTAGTTTAAAGACATTACCCCTTGTCCTGTCGCAACAGGCCCTGCTAAAAAGTTTGCCACCATCTTTCTTATAAGCCCCCTTGAAGTACTGATAGGCTGCAATAAGGTGTCCCCAAAGCCTTCTCTTCTCCAGGCTGAATAACCCCAACTCTCTCAGCCTTTCTTCATAGCAGAGGCGTTCGATCCCCCTGATCATTTTCGTGGCCCTCCTCTGGACCCGCTCCAACAGGTCCATGTCCTTCTTGTGCTGAGGGYTCCAGAGCTGGATGCAGAACTTCAGGTGGGGTTTCACCAGAGCAGAGTAGAGGGGCAGAATCACCTCCCTCGACCTGCTGGCCACGCTTCTTTGGATGCAGCCCAGGGTACGGTTGGCCTTCTGGGCTGCGAGCGCACATTGTTGGCTCATGTCCAGCTTTTCATCCACCAGTACCCCCAAGTCAACAAGAGAGTTGTGGTGAATGGAGTTAAATCCAGTTGGCGGGCGGTCATGAGCGGTGTCCCCCAGGGCTCCGTTTTGGGGCCAGTCTTGTTCAATATCTTTATCAATGATCTGGATGAGGGGATTGAGTACTCCCTCAGTAAGTTTGCAGATGACACCAARTTGGGYKGGWRYGTTGATCTGCTTGAGGGTAGGAAGGCTCTGCAGAGGGACCTGGACAGGCTGGATCGATGGGCTGAGGCCAACTGTATGAGGTTCAGCAAGGCCAAGTGCTAGGTCCTACACTTCAGCCACAAAAACCCCATGCAACGCTACAGGCTTGGGGAAGAGTGGCTGGAAAGCTGCCTGTCAGAAAAGGACCTGGGGGTGCTGGTTGACAGCCGGCTGAABATGAGCCGGCAGTGTGCCCAGGTGGCCAAGAAGGCCAACGGCATCCTGGCCTGTATCAGAAATAGTGTGGCCAGCAGGACCAGGGAAGTGATCGCGCCCCTGTACTCGGCACTGGTGAGGCCGCACCTTGAATACTGTGTTCAGTTTTGGGCCCCTCACTACAAGAAGGACATTGAGGTGCTGGAGCATGTCCAGAGGAGGGCAACGAAGCTGGTGAAGKGTCTGGAGAGCAAGTCTTATGAGGAGCGGCTGAGGGAACTGGGACTGTTTAGTCTGAAGAAGAGGAGGCTGAGGGGAGACCTTATCGCACTCTACAACTACCTGAAAGGAGGTTGCAGTGAGGTGGGTGTTGGTCTCTTCTGCCAAGTAACTAGCGATAGGATGAGAGGGAACAGCCTCAAGTTGCGCCAGGGGAGGTTTAGATTGGATATTAGGAAAAATTTCTTCACTGAAAGGGTTATTAAGCATTGGAACAGGCTGCCCAGGGAAGTGGTTGAGTCACCATCCCTGGAGGTATTTAAAAGACGTGTAGATGAGGCGCTTAGGGACATGTTTTAGTGGGCATGGTGGTGTTGGGTTGATGGTTGGACTTGATGACCTTAGAGGTCTTTTCCAACCTTAATGATTCTATAATTCTGTGATTCTATAATTCTAAGTCCTTCTYGGCAGGGCTGCTCTCAATCCCTTCATCCCCCAGCCGGTATTGATACCAAGGGTTGCCCTGACCCAGGTGCAGGACCTTGCACTTGGCCTTGTTGAACCTCATGAGGTTCACATGGGCCCACTTCTCCAGCTTGTCCAGGTCCCTCTGGGTGGCATCCCATCCCTCAGGCATGTCAACCGCACCACTCAGCTTGGTGTCGTCTGCAAACTTGCTGAGGGTGCACTCGATCCCACTGTCTATGTCATTGATGAAGATACTAAACTGTACCGGTCCCAATACAGACCCCTGTGGGACGCCACTCGTCACCAACCTCCATCTGGACATTGAGCCGTTGACCACTACCCTCTGGATGCGACCATCCAACCAATTCCTCACCCACCAGACAGTCCACCCATCAAATCCATACCTCTCCAGTTTAGAGAGAAGGATGTTGTGGGGGACTGTGTCAAAGGCCTTACAGAGGTCCAGACAGACAACATCTGTAGCTCTTCCCATGTCCACTGACGTAGTCACTCCATCGTAGAAGGCCACTAGGTTGGTCAGGCAGGACTTGCCCTTGGTGAAGCCATGCTGGCTGTCTCAAATCACCTCCCTGTCCTCCATGTGCCTTAGCATAGCTTCCAGGAGGATCTGTTCCATGATCTTCCCAGGCACAGAGGTGAGACCGACTGGCCTGTAGTTCCCCGGGTCTTCCTTTTCCCCTTTTTTAAAAATGGGGGTTGTGTTTCCCCTTTTCCAGTCAGTGGGAACTTCACCAGACTGCCACAACTTCTCAAATATGATGGGTAGTGGCTTAGCAAACATTAATCCTGATACAAATGGCTTAATGAACTCTGCTTGGGTTTTCCTTTGCAGAAAAGTTGAGAAGTGACAATTAGAGAGAGTCTGCATTCAAGGAGAAACAATGCATGATTAGTTTACATCATGAAAAAAAGAGGAATTTGCACATATTTTAAAATATCAGAATGTTGTAATATTACAAACAGAAATGATCCTTCCAAAGAAGTTGCAAATGAATGCTAAAGCACACTGTTCATGGGAGTTTTAATCACTGCACATATTAGAAAAAAAATTACTTATTCCCAACAACTCAAATTGAGTTTGGTTTGCTGTTTGATTTGCTGTTCATTTTTATATTGAAAACCTGTTTCTTAAATGGGTTCATTTACCATTTTGGTTCTACAGAAAAGGCTAGTATACTAAAAAAAMCCCTCATTTTATAGCAATAGCTATAGTCCTCACAGTTAATCCTTACTATAGTCTATCCACAATATGTATTATGACAGTATTAAATACGATGCTTTCATAAATTCTGCTCAGCTCACATACAGGCAAGAAAAAAATTGCAAATTTATGGTATTTCTTCCAACTTGTAGCTACTTTGACATTGCAAAAGAGAATTTGTAAGGCCATCACTCTAGTATACATAATCTTTTAAATTTTGTCCTACCAGAATTCAAATTTTCAAAGTACTTTAAAACAATATTCCCTAGTCATCTAAGAATAATTACATTGTGTCAATAAAGAACCAACTGCTATAATTAGGATGTTCATGTGATTTACAAGTGAAAAAATCTCACTAAAAGTCTGGGAAGTTTTCTATGTTGAGTCAGTCTTGAATGTGGATATAGACTGAGACCCTTGTACTGAATTACTTGTCAAGAAACTGGAATGTTACTTCTAAAGATAGAATTAGTAGGAACAGCACTAAATGGGAAAAAATTACTTCAGCATAATGAATTTCTCTCTCTAAATATACTCAACAGGAAGATTTCATCCTTCTTGAACCAAAACAAACAGTATAACAAGATCTTTTATTTTGACTCCTAAAATAGGATATTACTAGGACTAGTAGACTATGACTTAGGTTTTCCTTTTGGGAAAGAAATGGAAACCCATTATTGAATATTACTGCTATATGTGCATTTGAGCAAAATAAATTTTTTTTCAAGTCCATCTTTCCATTCCTAACTCGGTGACAATAGTTGGATCTAACTTAGTACTTACATACTGACACAAGTCCTGTTTCTGATACTTAGGTTTTTTCCAGATGAGTAACAATATACAGCTTAATGTCATCAAAATAAATCTCTACCTATAGCCCTTCTAATAGGAAAAAACAATTTTTTCTATTGCAATTAATCTTTGATCAAACATTTCTACCTGTCTTACCCAGATAGTTATTAAAATCATACTACTTTCCTGTTTTTCTTATTCTAAGCTGCATTTAAGCTATACAAGTATAGTTTACCCTTCACATTTCTCTCAACTTCTCTTTAAATCATTTAAATTTTGGCTTTTCCCCCCCCCAAAGTTACATTGTATTGACATTGAATTCAAGAAAATTGATGTTTCCTTATTACCATGATGTAACAAAATGCAGCTCTTTGATAGCAAGCACTTTAACGTCCCATTTACTCATATCCTCTCAGGAGTTTGTCATAGCAACATTAGATGTTATTTAATAGAGTTGATCCATTGCAGGGTGACTATACTTTGAAGAACTGGCACAAATAATTATGAGTTGGTGGTGGTGCCACTCCAATGCTGAGCTGATCACAGTAAAAGATGATGGGGATGGTGTGAGGGCACCTCTCCAGAACAGAGTTTTCCATCACCATGATGCCATTACAGAAGCCAAGTAGTTAATAGAGCCTAAGCAGATGAACACAAACAATATGCAGTCCCCCTCCTCCTGTTCTTCCAGCCATCCTCCCCTCAAAAAACCAAACAAACCCCAAAAAACCCACACAAGGGTGAGGGTTTTGATGGGTCTTAATAGCTTATCAGCTCTTTCAATATGTTCTGCATCCCACTTTCTGAGTATATAAGGACAAAAGCAGCTTAAGCTCAGCAAGCAGTATGGAAGCTTGTCACTGCACTTTTCCAGCGTTTCTAAACCCTGTACTTCTCATGTACAGTAAGGGCTACAGCATTTCCTTCTCCTATAGCTTCAAGCATCTTCAAAGAGAGCCACAATCACTTTCTTGCAACTAGCAGTCTGAGTCTTTTTCCCTTCCTTTACAACACGATGTTACAGAAAAAGGCGTTAGGGTCTTTTTCCTATCTTACGTTCTACCATTCCTTCTTCACCTCACATCAGACTTTAAAGTGGCTAAAGGAAGAATGTGACACACACACACAGAGTCTTCTGGGGGAATTTTAAATTTTACTAACACTTCACATTAAAAAAGACCAAACAAACAAAAAAACCACCAAAACAACAACAAAAAAAMCCCCACCCACATCCCAAAAAACCACTCACCAACCACACCACTGAACACCAGAAAAATAAGTCAGACCAAGTACTGATTAAGTCTTTATTAATAAAAAAAAAATCTTAGTATAAAAAATAGAATAATTCATTCTGTACATGCAGAGAAAGGACAAAGATGAAACTACACAATAGCTGTAAAGTAAGATATGTAACAAGTCAATTTAAAGATTCCTGAAACTATGTTTTCAGAATTGTGTTCTTTTCTGTTGTCACGTGCCATGCATTTATGGTCTCCACCAAAGCTATAAGCCTCCTGAAGCAGTCACTTGATACACTTTGGAGTGCTATGCATAACCATGACAACCATTAACCTATAATGAAAAACGCTGGCTATATTAATGTTTGCTATTGTTCATTCATCCAGTGATGGACAAAGGTCAGGTAGGTTTACTGACAGTACATCAAAAAGTTGCATACATGATTTACAGAAGTATCATCTAGCCAAATACTTGTTATTTTCTATGACCTCTGATGCATTTGAGTCATACCCAGTGGAATAAACAAGCTGATGTACTGCTTTGCAATGCTGAAGACCAGATGAAGTTATGTTACAATATCTTTCAAGAGCACGAATCATGACAAAGCTAGACTTGGTTAATAACATTAATGTGATTACTTTGAGTCAAACACTGCCAGATCTAGCACATAACAACTAAGCTGACAGACCGCAGTGAATATTGATAGGATTAGGCACTTGAGAACAAGTAGCTCTTTAAGCTACAGCAAAGCAGGTGAGAGTAATCTAAAAGTAAAACAGAGCTAGGAGTATCAACTCTGATTAAGGTTGCTCTTCTCCTTGGAAGATGTCAGTGTCTGTTAGGATTACTGTCTATCTTGTCTCTCTCTTCTGTTCTGTCCTCAAACACTAACATGCACAGATATGAATGAAAGTTGTACCTGAGTATTTGAGGTTGGGATCTATGCACGCTGCTTGAACAGAGAGACCAAACTAATTACTGTTTCTTTGTGTAATTGGGCTTTCTAAAAGCAAAGCTATTAACAAGCATTCTTGTAAACTTACTCCCTGTAACTGGTACACAAATAATTGATAGAAAACATGTACCATAGAGCAGTCCTACTCTGGACTATATATCTGAATCTTGCTTACATCAGTGTGACTGCCTATAGAGCTGATATCTTAAAGGTAAAACTTAACAGTATCACCTATTGCAAAGTCATTCAATACACACGCTTCTCCTAAACCTACAATATCTTACTTTTACTGTCATTTTTCTCTAACTATTCAAGTCAGTCATCAGGATATTTAATCCAGGTAACTTCCATTAGAGAGACATCTCAAATTATAGCAACTCTGTAATGAACAAGGCAGGCCATGGACAAGTCCACTAAGCAACATCATTTAAACTACTGACAAATATTTTGAAAATACACTCTTCTGCTCTCCTAAAGGTTTTGTTTTCTTCTTGCAGCTGAACCCAGACATTAGGAAGACCCCAAGCCTCTTGGAAAAACAAGTCCGTTCGTAGTATTTCAGTCAGTAAAGCCAGCATGCTGTCATATTCAACTGTTGGTACTGCAGAAATATATATAAAAAAGGTTATGAGTAGAATTATCATTTTATTTTCCTTAAAGATATTTATCTGCCTAAGTGTTTTTAAATGCATTCATATCAGCTTTTCAGCATAAAGTAAAATGGGTAAACTGCATAAATGGGTGTGCAAGTGCTATAGGTAGAGGATTATCACTATAAATGTAGAACAGTAATAGTCACTAGCACCTGCTAAATGTGAAGCAGCATACGAGTTAATTTATTAAAATGAAAACATGGGAAGCTTCTATAGCCATACACTTGCAGTATCTTTTATTTAAATCATCAAAATAGCATTGCACCCCCCAGATTATTTTAGCTGATTATGACTTGTTTACTAACACTTTTACCAAAAGGAAAATGGAATGAGTAAGTTATCCCCATCACTGTAAAAACAGGACTCACCTGCTTGCTGATAGTGTTTTTCTGCCAACAGTTGGTGGAGACGGTTCACAATGGAAAAAGCTTTTTATCCACCAACATTTATCAATTAACTCAGGTAACCCTGCAAAAGGGGAAAAAGCCCACACTATTAGACACTGGCTGAACAACAAACAGGCAAAACCAGAATACTGTTTGAAAGAATGGAACAATACCTTGAAATGCTTTGTCCTGGTCTGTAATGTTCACAGCATCCGAACAGCAGGAGGAGCTGGAAGAAACACTGGATTCCGAGTTCTGCCTTGCTGTTCATGGAAAACATAATGAAAAAAAAAAAATGCTTTGAGAGAATACACTATTTCTATGCCAAGAATTTTTCAGACCTGCTGCTATCTTGGAGGAAGCAATCTAAAAGATAAGTTTACTTAACTACAAAGTATAACTTCTATATTTTATACACCATTTTACTACAGTTGTTTATATAGAAGTTTTTATATAAGTTGATCTCTCAATCTACTTACTCTTCACTTAAAAGCACACCGAGATCTGTTTGCATAACTTTCACTGAAATCAGTGACAAATCTTATGATCGTGTACACATTGCTATCAAGACAAATGAGTCTATTCTTGAATATTCAAGTCCAAAATAACATAATTACTATAACGTTCCATTGCGATACCACTAAAACTATACTCTCACTACAATGTCCATCCTGTATAGAGGGATCCTAATATACCAGATACACTCTCAAACCGGTGACTATTTCACATATTTAGAAACAGAAATGTGAGTTGATTAAGTAGATGAATAACCAGAAGCAGATGCTCACTAAAACTGAAGTTCCTTGATATAATGAAAAACTCTCCAAGCAATTAAAAAACACTAGGCAAAACCACCCTCTTGTCTGCAGCTCATCTAGAAGTCACCTGAAACACTTTCTGACTTTGTCACGAGTGGCCGCAATCCGGACACCTCCTTCGCACAGCGGCGCGGGGGGCTCTGCCTCCCTCCCCCGGCCGGGGCCGGGGCGCGGGGCAGCTCCCGGCCCCCRAGCACTTACTTCTGTAGTACTGGTTCTTGGCCAGGAGGCAGCCGGCGGAGGGTACYGAGGCCATGGCAGCGGCGCGACGGGGAAACCGCCTCTCTCCGGGAGGAGCCTGCGGGGGAACGACGCGCTTTGCCGAGGGGGG
>JAYKAV010000644.1:535893-619299 GCA_035582835.1 Phoebastria nigripes
GGGGCGGGACGGGACGGAGCCAGCGCCCGGCACGCTGCCGCCCAGCCCCGGCCCGGCCCGGCCCGGGACAGCCCCCGAGTCCCCGTCCTGGTCCCCTCGGTCCCTCTTCCCGGGTGTCATCTCTGAGCACTTTTCCAGAGTGCATTAAGCGGGGACTAACGGCTGCCGCGTTATTCTTTCCCCGGTGGGGAAGAGGAAGAGGGCGATGTAGCAGACAGGTACCTGTTTCAGTAGAGATTTTTATTTTCTTTATAAATATGCACAGTACTATGCACATACACTAGAGAAAGTGAAGTCAGAGGAATGCTTTCCACTCTCACGGTAACAAGTGAAACCTGTGATAATCTAAAGTCTTCGTAAAGTTAATACTAAGTCCCAGATCACAAAGTAAGTTTTTTCTTTCCATATGTAAATGCACAACTCTCTCTAAATTGTTGTAACCCTATCTCCTGGCAAAACTTGTCCTACAGTGTGTTACCTCACCTCTCCGAGTTGTCAACAGAAAAAGTAAGAAACAGTTTTGGCTGTTTGAGTTGCTCCTGCTCCACAAGGAAGTATTTTATCATTGTTTTTCATAGCAGCAGTTGTGGGTAAGAACACAGCCATACGTGGTGTGTGATACCGTGTTACTGCGGCGTATCTGACTCCTTGAGTAGTGCGTCCTATCTCAAATGATAAGGACATAGTTCGTAATAGCTCCTAGCATATTTATAAAGATGTAAAGCGTACTGCAGGGAAAGTGCCTGTAAAATAATACTTATACAACGGTTGTAACAGATAAGCATAGTGTATTTTCCTGGGCCTTTTTATTGACCTGCTGTCAGAGTCTTGACAACATGGCGGTCTTTCCTGAGTAAAACCTTTGTCAAATCTGCAAGACTGACACAGAAAATACTTTGCAGCTGGGTTGGTACCAAACATTAGCGCCAGTTACCCTGTAAGTTTATCTGGTTGTGTACAAAAGCACTGTAAGAGTAGAAAATTTTACAGTTTTTTTTACACCCCATTCACAGCGTATGTCCCTACCCACTGTTACAGCTCCTTTTTTATGGATACCTAAATGTAACCGAACTATTCGCTCATTGTATCAGTCACCTCTTTTCTGTCTTAATAATGAATTTCCATTTTGAGGCTTGTTCTATTTTGGGGCAATAAACTTCTGCACCGCCCATTTGCTTTTGCCACCGTAAATGCCCTCTGGGCACTCTGCTGAATTGTCAGATCCATTCCTGAAAAAAGGGAGGCTTCTCCCCAGGGAGCTGTCAGAAGTGTTCCTCTTGGGCCATGGGGGTGGGCATTTGTAGTGATAGCACTGTGTCCTAGACGGTGCTAGTAACATTATCATTTATTGTATCACCATACTCTTTCAGCTTTAAGATCCTGTTTTAATCTACTCAGAACTTTGTCAAGGCCGTTACTTTGTCTGAAAACTGTTTAGGCTCTAACATGCCCATGGTCTAGGCATTGTATTTGGCAAGAAAGCAGACATTAGTGGTTCTCTTGAGATCCGCACAAATATCCATCCATATTGGAGCCGTGCCAAAACACTCAGGAGCTGGGGAACACCAGGTCTGTGAAACTTTAAATTGCTTCACAGCTGCATGCATATTATTTTACTATATCATTTAGTGTTCATGGTCTTTTACCAGTTTTTTTCTGGAGCCCTGTTTCGTGCATTGCACTGGAATAGAAAGTACTTATTTAAGGAGAAGTTTTCCACCGTTTCTCCCACTCGATCTGGTATTATGTCCTATCTATTGTATTTTCTTCAAGTAATGCTCTGAATACAGAACTACAGATTTCGCCAGTGTTTTTTCTTCCATGGTTATTTTGACAGAGTACTTCTAAAACACTAGCACATTTATTTTCAAGCATTGCTACAAAACCAAGGCATGCTATTATCTTCAGTTAACAAGTGGGAATTCTGAGATCCAAAGGGGCTAAGATAAAAGAATCCGCAAAGCTTAGGTATCTCATATGAGAGCAGCCTAGGACTTTATTTTTTCATAACTATTCAGCGCTATGCCACACTTCATTTACCCACTTATAGCTCTCATTCACTTCAGATCCAGATTTATGTACTCAACACATTGATAAATCAGATTCTCATCAGACATTGAAAAAATTGGTTAGTGGCCACTTGTGATAAATGTAGGTAACTCGCATAGCATCAATTACAAACTCAGGGGCAAGGTTATAATTTAGCTTTCAAGACAGTGTTCAATTGCCCTAACCACTGACCTGTTCTTTTCTCCCTGGAAACCTTTGCTGCATTCGCTACTCAACTTCTGTCACAAACATGGAAGAAGTCCTACTAAATGCACTCTATAATCTCTTCAACTTCACAAGCTCAGTTCCTATCCATGCTCCATGCCAAAAGAGGCAGGGGCCCTATGMAATAAATAGTACATAATCCCCAATTTTATAAAAATGCATTTACAGAAGGAACATTTTCAGCCTTTTGACTCACTAGTATTGTGACCTTAACAACAGTGTTCATTTAACATTTGTGTATGCATAACTATAAAATGGACGAAACTGAATTATATGTCATCCCATGAATCATGGATACTTATCAAAACTACAACTTAAATCTAAAAATGAAATCAATATGACCCATTAAATAAATAAATCTCCCACCTAATCCTGCCAGGATTGCCTGGTATAACCCTTTTTTAGACATTAAAAGTAGAACATCTCAGTCACAACAACAAAAACAAAAGAACAGTCTACCTTGAAGCTGACCAGTTAATTATTCACTAGACAATGTTTATCTAATAAACTTAGCTACTCTTTCAGTTCTTGGAATATCTGTGAGCACGATGCCAATCTTTCTGGGGACTTGTTTTGGGTGTTTTCTTCCATGCACTTCTGTGACAATTTTTTTACTTTTCTTTGTTACTTAACCTTGTGGAAGAGTAATGTGGCATTGGAAATTGTACAATATTGCTTCATGGCTGTGTCCTTTGAATGATTGTATGGGTACTCCGACATTAATGTTTAGAGAGATGTGAACAATTTCAGTTAAAGCATCTTTCCACATGCATATGCAGAAAGGTACATTTTTGGCACATGAGGGTAGAGTATTCCCTCCTCCCAAGCTTCTGGAACAGCAGATTTTGTACTTTTTCATTGCCCAGTCTTCTTGCCCATCCRCAATTAACATTTCAATCAAATTTTGTACAGAAGGTATAAATCACTCTTATTTGAAGGGAATTGTGTCTTAATGCGACATTATGACTCTCCATGAGAAGACTGAACTTCCCTGGATAGTATTCTGTAATGGGTGTATTAACATTTTCAGAGAACTTTCCGAAATGTTTCCTTCATGCATCTTTCAGTAACTCGAATTATTCGTTGTCTCAACAAATTGTTTTGCATACTTGTTCTGTCAAATTTTGAAAGGCGTCTGTAAAAAGAGGCTTGCATTAAAGAAATTAAGTAGCTCCACTATATAAAGTAACAAACCTTCGCTATGCAAGAATTAATTATCAAAACCTGTTTGGTTTGTTAGCTACTTCCAAGGACCAGTGCCATCACTTACCTTTTTCATTCATTTGTTTTACTCTTCAAATATTCCTCCAAGCCAGACAGCTCAGCAGGAGTGCAGGGCTCATCTATCAAAACCAAGAGGATTTGAGGAATTGATGAAGAATTAAATGGCAGTGTGTGGGTGGCAGGGGAATGGAAATTTATATTGTATGTAGCCTGTGAAAGAGACACAGGGCATAGAGCTGCTGGGGAGAGCCTGAACACAGAAGGGACAGAAAAAGCCTTTCTCTTCACCGCTGCAGTGTGTGGCACCACTGCAAATCATCAGCTTTGTAGTAATGACCACTCCCAGTAGCAAAGTGATTGCTTACTGGCAGTTCTGGCACTTTTTTATTGTTATTATTTTTATTTCTTACTACAAATGTGAATGGAATACTCTGAAAAAAAAACATTTAATGAAGAGAAAAAGATTTTTTTTTTTTTTTTATTCCTGACCATTTAAGATATCAGATGAGATGACTCTGAAAGCAAAGGGTAACTACTGAACTCTAGACTCCACGCAGCACGCCTCTGAATGATGCGCATTGCCTGAAATGTCAGCAAAAGTAGTGAAAACACATATTTTGACCTATAAACTGCACTGCCAAAACACTGGAAAAGACTGTACGCATTGCTAAATTGTTAGTACAACTTTGTGCACTTACAGTTAAATACATCGCGTTTCCAAAAGCTAACTGCTACAAGTTTCTCTTCATTCAGTTCCGTGTCCTGTGTAGCGCTACACTCATAAGAAAAGAAAAACATTTTAATGTGTGCTATTTTAGCTGTATTTTAGCATTTAATTGAAACACATTTTTCTTTGGATCCAGATACAAGCTGCACAAGCTTGATAAAATTCTTCCAGCAAGCTACATCTTTTACATCTTTCTAAGGCGGCATATGAATACTTGGACTTTTTGTTACTTTTGTCTCTCAAGTATTCCAAAGAAGAAGCCTTAAGGTTCCAGCATGACCAAATATGGGGGTTATACATTGTATTCYTACAAAATAGAATATGTAATTTAATGGAATGTAATTGAATATAGTGAAATTGAATCATAGGCATGTTTATATAATCCTTTARTATGTCCCTAGAGATTGATTGATATATAGACATGAGAAGAGTTGGCTTGTTATTCCATTTCACATCCAGTACAGAGATGAAGAGCCAAAACCATGCGTATTTTAGTATCCTTGTCTATTTTGGTTCAAATAAACATTTTATTGTGTAGCATCCACTTTTTCCAATTGCTGTAAACAGTACTGTTGCATTTTGATGTACACACACAGACTATGCTCTGATTCACTTCTGTACCTACTCTCTCTCTGTCCTTGCAAGTAGCATGGACTCAGCCTCACCAGACTGAACACAACCTGACACCTCTGCAGCTCTGCAAAGGCATCTTAGAATATGCTTATAACCTAGCATGCCCCACAGTGTATAGCCAACGTTCCTCAGCACTGAGATATGACACCCTTGGCATCCTCATTTCTTGGCTAGTTGCTCTGTCACCAGGCCAGATGCTCAGAATGGAGCAGCATGAGGTGCAAATGGAATCAAGGAGCTTGTGAACAAGAAGCACATATTCATAATTTTGCAGCTGGAAAATTTCCCRTTAACCTAGCAACAGAGCTGGCCCAGGCCAGCATCCACCACATTGCAGAGCAGAACTGTTTCAAATTTAAGAAGTCAAAGATAGTATACTTGTGCAGTTGGGTTAGAAACAGCTGTCAGGACAAGTTATGTCATGAAGGTGTGTAGGAGCCCTACGCAGTGGGGTGGCTATGCCCTTTAGTGAGGTGATCTGTGGTCGCTTTGGTGGGGGTGTCACTCTGATCTCCCTTGCTCCTGCCCCATCTCCTGACCCCAGTGCTAATGTCATACTGAGTACAGTGAGGGTGGTTAGGATGCTGGAGAAGTGTCCACCTGCCAGGTCACATCAGAAGAACCTACAGCCCAGCCCGTACAACTGTCCTGCAGGTGTCAAAGGACCTGTCTGAAATTGTTTATACACAAGCTTCTGGGAAGGAACCAAGCTTTAAAGTGTACACTGCTGCAGGAGCTTACGCTGCTGCAGTGAGTGGGAGCTCATGCCTGGGAACAAGAAAAATGACAGTTGCCTTAGCTCTACATATGTCACAAATGTCCGCTGATTTAGTGAAAGCCATATTATCAGCCAAGCAGCCCCACATAGACAGCTCATTCTTCTATCATCTTGTTCTCCTCCATAGCACTGTTGTCTCCTCCAAAGCCACTCTACAGTAAACACACACAGCATGTCCTTGTATGTCTCAACCTGCTCCATTGCAATAAATATGTTCAGTATGTCGTTATATGTTTCAGAAACCTGCTCCGTTTTGTACAGGGACATGTGAAGTAAAATGAAAGTCTTAATCCACTCACAAATCAGACCAGCCTGCAGAGAGGTGTAGTGGAGGAACATCAACAGTGTAGGACTTCTTATGCAATGGTGACAGGCCAGATCCTTAGTTCATTATGCTTGTTATTTCCTCCTTCTCTCACACTTTAACCAGTTGGCCTCAGAAGTGCAAACATTGTTAGGACTGACCAGGGACTCTGCCATTTTTTCTAGACTCCCACACACTTACAGTTTGTCTGTACTAGTAGTTTAAATATGCTTGGGACCATTCTTTGGCCCTGAAGACAACTGGTATGGAATGACCTATATCCACGCTGTTTTATACTACAAAATAATATGGCTACATCCAAAATGGTCTGTGAAGAATTGTCTCTTGCTTGTGTTAAATCCCAAGCTGCCTGGGAATTTTTTGGGAGGGAGCCAGGGAAAACCCCAAGCCATACCAGGACCTTTCTAACATTTTAATAGTACAGACAATCATGTTCTGTTCCCTGACAAGGTTCCCTGGCAGTAACTTAAGGGTTAGCTAATTTAATGTGACATCAGTGGTGGCTGGTGTAAGAAGTCCAGAGCCCAATAAGCTTGCAAACAAGTGAGTCTCTCCTAGGCATCTATTTGCAAACTTACCATGTTTAACATTAGGGTGTAGGTGGCCAGTTAGGGTCCAGTTATTGCAGTTTTTTAAATCTTAATGAATCTAATGTGGTTACTGTTTCCATCTCCACAAATGCTGCTGGTGGGAAGAATTTCACTCAGGTGCTGCAAAGCTGCCTCTACACCCCCAGTGCCAAGTCTTCTAGCACAGCAAGAGCTGGTGCACAGTCCCATTCAGACAACTAGAGAGGGCTTTCTGCCTGAAATATGCAAGATGTCAGCAATGAAAAAGTAGAGAATAGGCACCACCAATCCCCGCTTCTGTGACAATTTAGGAGCAAAAAGGAGAGAAAAGAGCCAGACAAGCAGCTTCTTTGGGAGACTTAGTCCCAGTCTCAGTCCTACTTGACACGGTTGCTGAGCCTCTAGGCACGACATACAGACACTGCACTTCAAGTTGCCTCCATGAAAAAGTAAAGGTAGCCCAGCTGGGCGCTTCTTAAGGTAAAAATGCCCGGCACCCTAGCAGAATTTACTCCAACCACAAAGTCATCTCACTGGCAATGAAGGCATAGTTGGCAGCATTTGCTGGAGCTGAGGAAAGAAGATGAGGGGCTTCTTCAGGTCCCCTTGTCTACACATCCTCATGTTTATGTCTGGGAACTCTTTTTGACATGTTTTGTGTGTAATTTACTATTACGCGTTGTGTTTGGCTATGTACTGTGCATCTTATCTGCATGCTCTTGTTTTCCTGTCTTGTTTTGCTTTTCTATATTTGTTTTTGGTCTTTGACCTGGTTTTCCCTTTTCCTGTTTGAACTCTTGTTTTTCAAAGCAATTCTAGGGCTCCTAAGGCTTCATCTCCTTGCATGACCAGCTGCTGCAAGGCAGCACAGCCAGCACCCCTGGAGTTCAGGGTCCAAAACTAGAAGATAGCATGAAGAGCAGAGAGAGGAACTCCAAAAGGATGAGAAAGGCTTTCAGAAAAGGAGAAAGCAATGTAGTCCCAGATAGACACTGTGTTTGTGAACTGGAAGCTTTGCTTTAACATTTAGAGGTATCCTGTTCAGGTATGCCAGACCCCAAGATTTGAAGGTCACAACCTTTGGTCAGACTGCAGGGAGAATGACCCTCTTTCTGTTCAAGGCAGGAAAAAGTTATGATTCCTCCCTGGTGAAATGTATTAGTGCGAGAAGAAGGAATTTATCCACCAACCTTGGTTTGCCTGGTTCTTTCATGGGGGCATAGATGGCCATGAGGGAAGATTCCTGATTGTAGGTTTTAGCTTTCTTGCTGGCAAATCCAGAGTAACCATAGAGGACAGGGCCCCATCTTTCCAATGTGMTTCATGGCCCCAGGGTGTGCATGAGGCAGACAGGTTGGGATTAGTAATCATGTTATCAAATTCTGCAATGAAAACCCACAAACACCCCACCAAAGTATAATGTAGATGCAATTGGTTTGCCTGTGTCAGGACCCACTGTTTGCATGCCACGAGCCTTGGGAACCCAAGGTCCTATTCACTGCTACTAAAGCAGGATAGATACAGGTTTAAAACAGTATAAGTACAGATTTACAAGAAACAAGGAAGAGGAAATGAAAGAATGGCAAGTGGTCCTTTAATCCAGAGTTTCTTAATCTGTAGGTCATGCTTTACCAAGGTACTAACAAAAACACGTGAACCATTCTCACCATGGAGCTATGTTCTGAAATGAGTCTTAAAGAGATGCTAATTAACTCTAAATAAGACCAATTCAGTTGAGATGTGTTGCTGCAGTCCTCTGCCTCTTATGGCAGGATCAACACTGACAGGTGCTTGTCTACTTACTGTGACACTGAATCATATCAAATTTGATGTAGAATCATAGAAATGGATGTTTAGACTGATGTGCTGCTGGTGGAGGGGATCTTCTTCAGGTAACTGGGAGGCTGACCACACTCTGCTGATRCTACAGGTACCTCTCCTCAGAGTGACTAGACTCTCTGCTTCCAGAAGACTCGACTCTGCATACAGCCGCTTGACACAAAACACCTGGCTCCTTGACCTTCACTCCATTCTTATAGCTTAAAATATTCTCAGCCTTGCAGAAGTTTAATCCATTTCTCTCTAACAAATGAGAACTGAGGTCTACACACAGCCTTGCAATTTCAGAAACACAAGTATACTTGTAGTATAATTTTATTGGTCAGGTTCATAGTAGGTTTTCTTAGCAAATGCCAGTATGGAAAAAACACTCAGACAAGGGTCTAAAGAATAGAGTCAATAGTGTAGTCAAAGTCTAACACAGCTAAATTAAGTTTTCCTATTTATTTTCATTTGGTCAGTGTTCTATCTACTTCTTATCACTAAATCTGGTATAAAGGGTTGAGTTTAGCCACTTTCTGATTTACCAGTGAGAAGAATGATAGGCATTTTTTCATTTATCTTCATACCACTGAAGTACAACAGTTGTAAAATAGTCTTACAAGGGTCAGTCTCAGCTATGAGGAGTCTGATCAGACAGAAAGTCCACAGTCCATCTCCCCCATCCTGCTTAAGTGCAAGGTTTTCCTCCATTTTCCTTGCAATGCAGTTAAATTAAGTTAACTGCAAGTTTCTGGAGTGAATTCAAGTCCAACAGATCCTTTATAAATTTGGAAATGGAAAGCATTTCACACTCTATGTGAAAGTTGATTTTTCGCAGAATACTGGAATTGGCAGCAATTGAAAAGGTACACTAAAGTATTATGTATGAGATCACAGATTACGATTACCACTAATTTGTTCCCTCCATCCCTCCTGCTGTTTCCTATCTTCTCATATCTGTGACAATCCAATCTACTCCCTTTGAAGAATTTTGTTGAGAAAAGCAGGACTTATAGAAGACCACCAAATTATAGAAGACCACCAAAACCACTTATATACCAAAGCTACCAAAGGTATTGTAGAACACATCAAGCTCTATAGTGGAATGGAGAGGCAAGGTGAAACAGCTACTCCAGTAAAACCAGAAACAATTAGCTGATTGTTAAACACTTGAAAATGTCCTAGAGGATATGATACAGGGCATATCTCTGTCTTGTGGTAACGTTCAGAGAATTAAAATGTAATGACTGGCTTAAAGTGATAGAACTAGCAAATGCAGTGGAAATGGTATTGAAGGATGAACAGATTTGCATTCAGAGACAGTCAAACTGACCCAATGTACGAAATGCAGTTTTTCGAAAGCCTCTAAACATTATAGACTGTTCCTCCTATGGAGAAATTGATTTACCAGTTCATGATGGTGAAATCTCCCAATGTCACAGATGCCTCCAGCTTGGGCCCTTAGCCAGAAAATGAAAAGATGAGTATTGAATAAGCATTTAGGGTGAAAAACAGAGGCTTACTGCCTTGAAAAGGAGGATGACACAAAGAAGAACAAGATGATTATTTTTAAACCTATTTCAGTTTCCTGGCATCATCCAATTTTAAATGGCCTAACAGAGACTGAATCTTCAAAGAAGACAAAGGAAATAATTAGAGCAAACTTGGAAAAATGATGACTCCACTGACAAGATGAACAACCCCTCTGTGCTGGTTTTGGCTGGGATAGAGTTAATTTTCTTCGCAGTAGCTAGTATGGGGCTATGGTTTGGATTCGTGCTGAAAACAGTGTTGATAACACAGGGATGTTTTCATTAGTGCTGAGCAGTGCTTACACAGAGTCAAGGCCTTTTCTGCTTCTCACCCCACCCCACCAGCCAGGAGGCTGAGGGTGCACAAGAAGTTGGGAGGGGACAGCTGGGGCAGCTGACCCCAACTGACCAAAGGGATATTCCATAGCATATGACGTCATGCTCAGCAATATAAAAGCTGGGGGAAGAAGAAGGAAGGGGGGACGTTCAGAGTTACAGTGTTTGTCATCCCAAGTAACCGTTACGTATGATGGAGCCCTGCTTTCCTGGAGATGGCTGAACACCTGCCTGCCGATGGGAAGTAGTGAATGAATTCCTTGTTTTGCTTTGCTTGCGTGCGTGGCTTTTGCTTTACTTGTTAAACTGTCTTTATCTCAACCCACGAGTTTTATCGCTTTTACTCTTCCGATTCTCTCCCCCATCCCACCATGGGGGCAGTGAGCGAGCGGCTGTGTGGTGCTTAGTTGCCAGCTGGGGTTAAACCACGACACCCTCAAACTCTGATGGGCATGAGCCCAGCCCAGTGACAAAGAAAATAAGAATTCATGGATTAATCTATCCCTTCATGTAGGGAAAATAAGAAAGTGAAGCAAAACACAAAATAGCTACCATGCCASAAAGCTAGATCAGAAGACCTCCTCAAATCAAATACTAACTTCTCTATACTCACTTGCCAAAATGACTTCCAGCTCTAGCCTGAAGCAAACTAGATCATTGTCTTTTAAAGTCTGCTTAGGTGATAACCTAATCATAAAATGATACCAGATCACACCCACATGTAGAGTGAAAATTCAGTTGGGCACTTTTTGCCTTTTGCTGATGGTCATCTGGAGGAATCATGGCCAAAACCATAGTTTCACTAGAACTGAGCGTATCTAGCTGAGTGTATCTACAGAGTTTCTGAAGAGACACTTCCCAGAAAGAGCTCTGGTATTCAACAGGTTACATCAGAGTTATAAATTAAAAAGATGTAGTTAAATATTTGCTGTGGGAACAGTAGGATTATCAAAAATATGTGCTGTCCAAAAAACAAAACTACAAGGGATGGACTAACACTCTTCTTTTCCATAGTTTGGTTTAATAAGCAGGAGTTTTATTCTTTTAGTCTGCTTACAGTGCTACAAAATGAAGGCATGTGTTCCCTCCTGTACCATAAAGAAAGCTTGATAAATAATTTGTTCTTTTACAGGAGCCACTGTGACATGTGAACCCTGACAAATACATAGAAATCTAGATACTTCTGAGGAAACGGGAATTATCTTATCTGCACAACAGGTGTGATGATGCCATTGTTCTACTAGTTTATATGAAGTTGAAAATCAAATCAAATAAAAAAAACTGATTGAAGAAGCAGTTTAAGAACAACTAATCACTCAGTATTCATCAGAAAAATTATACATAATTTCAAACTTGTTATCTGTTTTTTCTGTTTCAGTTTCTTTTTGCACACCAACCATTTGCAGTAACGTTTCTATAACGGAACCAGGGTGTTAATGAAACAACTTATTTTCTGAAATCTCCCTTGTGATAAAGAAATATTATTTTACAGTCTGCCAAGATAAAACCTACTTTAAAAACTGCTTCTAAAACTTTAGACTTATCTGTACAACCTATGAGGTTTTCTTCACACAGCTTTCTCTAAAGCTTAACATAGACCATACATTACCAAAAACATACGATGCTGCAACTGAAACTGTGGTCTTTTCATAATCCTGTGCAATGCTCAGCACTAACAATTCACAAATGTTGTGATCCAGACTTCTCAGAGGCTTTGCTGTAGAAGTGTATCCTCTGCAACACAGGCACCAGGCACAATGAAATCAGAGATAATGGTGGGTCTTAGCTCTGATTTTTTACACATACATTTCACTCTTTCAGTCAGTGAAAACAAAATACTGACTGTCTTTTTAATAACATAGTACCACTACCGTGGTTGATAATGGAATGAAAATTCTTACCTGCAGATTGTCAGCTCAAGAGGAGCAATAGATTTGTTGGTGTTGATTAAAATTTACCATTTACAATGATGATCATGGTTATGATCGAATGATTACTTGTTGACATATAAAATGAGTCACTGTAATCAGTTCTTTCCATGTGAAATAGATGTTCATGTGGTACTATAGATAAAATTCACCTGTGCAACTGATATTAACTGGATCTATTTTGACAGCCTGAGCAAATGACTAAAGAAATGAGAAGATGCTATCCTTTCACATCTAGTCCTAATCAGTCTAGAAAGAAAAAAAAAAAAAACAAAAAACCACAAAAAAACACATAAGACAGGAAATTTGTACTGCCAGCGTCCATGTTACACTTACTCTGACTATGAAAAGAAGGCCATCTGACACTTTTATGTGGAAATAGAAATACACTTTTCAAACACTCGTCTTTTTTTGGTACCTGCAATTATCTACAAGTCCCATTAAAAGCTTAAAGATCTCATTATCATTCACAAATGAGCCATATAGAGCCTTGACCTACCCTGTGCTTGCAGAAGTGAAGCTCTAGTCAGGACAAAAGAAACAGGTGATCAAATCCTGCATTATCTATCTCCATCTCTGACAAGTTCTGTAAATTCTCAATAAATAAGAAGTATGAAGCGGTAACAAATGATTGAGGCTTCATCTCTGCATCATTATTGGTTATGTTTTGCTTCTGGTTTTGTAACCAACTTTGCTTCTGTTTTTGCAATGCTCCAATTGCTTGCATGACCAAAGAAAAGTGGGAGCAAAAGAAGCTGGAAGAAGTGCTGGATTAATTTCACATATCTTTGTCAGCACAAATGCAGAGAATAGAGTATTTTAACTCAGCAAGAGAATCTAGAAATATCTAGAACTGGGTTATACAACCCTGAAAATGTCATCTCCGCTTGATTCATCTCACTTCTCTTCAGCTAGACTCTCCTGCAGCTTAGCTCCTCCATATCAGCCCAGAGACAAGAGCTTATAATTGGCTACAGGCGTTCATATTCACTCCTTCACCTTGGAGAAAATGAACTGCTGTCAGCAGTTTAAGGTGGTTATCAATTCCCTGGGTAGAGGAAAATCCTGCAGCCACTAATCATGGGTTGTCCTCACTTCTTAATGTGACAGCTGCTGCTAACCTGAGAGGGAGAACTGCTGCCACATGATATTTGACCAACCCACTTTCAGGGCCACCAGAAAGGTACTGGCCTGCAGTTCAAGAAATAATTGTTAAAAAGAACAGCTTGTCATTATACCTACAGTTTTCTTATAAGCCACTTTTGGGAAAAGGTAGTTCTGCATGTCTGAAAGAGCTTTGGTGTTGGAGCTGGGACACACACAGAGAGGTTAAAGTTAGGCAAGCTGCCAGAACAAAGTAGTTTTGCTCAGCATTGGCTTCAGCTCTCACACATCTGCTGTATAACTCACCAGCTTGGTACTGTTGGCCTTTAGAAAGACCAGTGCCTGGACAGAAATCAAGAGGAGTATTTCTAAATAATTCTGAGGATCTGGGTACAGGTACTTTTTGGTTTACAGACCTCTATCTCTGCAGTCTCTTCTGGGAGACCCAAGGACACGAAACACCTGATGTTAAAGCTTTTTTTATGAATATTGTTGGAGAGACTCATTCTCAAAAACCCATCTATTTTTATTTTAACTCTTAAAACCTGTAACTTTATAATAAAATGCTGCTTTCTAATTAGTTTATTAAAGAAAGTATTCACAAATTCAAGTGTTTAAATCTTTAAGCATGTTCTTTTATGCACAGTTTGCAATATGCAGAATTTCAGGCAAACGTACACAAGATGGTTGTGCATCAATCACAACAGCACATAGAGCAGGGTTAGCTAGTAGAAATAAATTAAAAGCCAACAATTAAGAACAAATCCTATGCTCAGACACTCAACTTTATGCACATAATTACTGTGATTTTGTCTGTATATCACAGATACAGTTTTAGATTTTTTGATTTGTCTGAAAGTGTAGTACTTATAATAGAGACATAAAATATCATCTGAACCAAACAGCATTTCTGAGTGTGAAAGCAGTGATTCAGATACAGTTCATTGACCTCATTCATTTTAATTATAATCCAGTCCAAAATTATGTCCTTTTTTATTACACTATAATGGCTTCTTTAATTTGGCAGAAGTACAAAAAAAGAGCAAAAGTTAGATCAGAAAATCTTACTGCAGAACTTCGCAATTTTCTTACAAAATATGATTGCAAAATATTGTTCTAATAGTAATTTGTATCAAATAATTATTTTATGGTTTTGAAATTGGTAAATTGGTAGGAACTTTGATAGTTCTGAAATGAATAGTCTTTGGTAATTTTTAAAGCACTGTTTCCTTTCCCTTGATTCATTTATTTAGGGTTTCTCTATTGAGTTGTTAGAACTCAAGCACTTAGCCTATGTCAAACATTTCATTTGTATCATAGTTAAGTAAGCTTAGAAATTATGAGTTAATGGTGTACTTCGGTCCTGCCACCCCTCACTGGAGGCAGAAGGATGCCTGCAAATGCTCGAGCTCAAAAACAGAAGATTGAACTGTTGCAGGTGTCTGCCCGAGGAGGAGAGCTCACAAGGACCACCAGGGTGGCCCTGGAAGCATCTCAGAAGCACAAGAGGGTCTGTGAAGCAGCTGTGTTCCCACCGGGTGAAATCCTCTCCCTGTGGTTTCCCTGATGTACTATTTCAGGTACTAAATGAAATCTGGCTCACCCTGTTCTCTGCACTGGCAGCAGGCTCAGCTTGGAAAGGACGGTCTCTTGGCTGCCTTATGGCTCCAGATTCCATCTTCTGCAAATTTTCAGCATCTTGCCAAAGGATCATTAGAGTCATTTTTGTCATTTTGGGCTTGTAGGAGGAAAAAGGCACAATCTTAACACCTACCTAAAAAAATCTCACATTTTTTTAAAGAACTGAAGATCTGAAAGCAAGTATTCAAACCTTAAGAAATCTGTAATGAAGTTTGGAAATGCATCATTAGCACTGGCCTTTTATATATACACATCTTTGAGCTACGTGGAAATCTTACACATAGATATTTGCCTGTTCAGCTGTTTCTTCCATGGATCTGCAGTGCCGCAAGGCAAGCAAGCAGAATTAGGCCATGTCTACACTGGTCCCGTGACCACAATAAGGAGGCCCCAGGCTGCAGTGCCTTGTTTGTGTCTGCAGTTCCCTTAGCTGGCCACGGGTACGTTCCCACTTTATCGAGAATGAAGTTCTCAAGCATGTGACTACAATCATGCAAGCTCTTATATCTCCTTCGAAAGACATCTCTTACTCCTGCACAGACTACGGGGCCTGTAGGACCACTGCCTGCTACCATCTTATAGCATCTGCACTGTACTCAATGCATGACTACAAGCTACAGCTTGTGAGGTTGAGAAAGGACAACAGAGGCAGCAAAAAGCTCCAGGTATCTCCAGCTTCAAGGACAGCAAAACCCATCACCCTGGATAGTTGCTGGAGGCTACTGGATCTCCTAGACTGCACTCTTCAAAAGTTGTGCCAGCACCAGCTGAATCTCTGCTGGTTTTCTGATGCACTAAAAACATGGCAGATGCCACCATCAAACTCGGTTTTGCCAAGTCTTAATAATTCTGGGCATGCATCAGGAGCCCCTCCTGGTGATTTACATTCATGTGTTGCTAATTTCTGGATGCAAAAGATTACCTTCATGGATCTGTCTCAGAAACTGCACAGTGCTGGAGATGCATCACCCCTCTTTCTGTTTTCCTTTTCCCAGTCTAGAAATGTATGGGCATTTCTCCTTGGAAGCTGTTTCTGCCAGACTGCTATAGATCCATGGCACAGCAATCTGGTGTTAGTAAATCTGTTGTGGCTGTGGATGTAATGAAAGTCTGCAGGCCACCACCATCTGCTCCTTTCCTGTCTGGTGAAAGTCTACACCATCCTGGACATCTTTGCTGTATTCAGGGGGAATAGCACACTCAGCTGTGCTAGGTAGGATGTGAGGGTGACATTTTTCCCTAGCCAGTGTTCCCTGGGCAAGGTCAGCGCTTAATACAATCACATGGGCTGCCGTTCCATCATATTCCACAATCACTGAGATCTCACAGGCCATTCATGCACATAAGAGTGAGCCGTGTGCACATCTACTGCAGGTTTCAGAATTACTGCACTTCCTTCTCAAAAAGAAAGAACACACTCAACCCAATGAAATTGATATCTGTGATGTGTAGGTGCTCACCCACAAGGTGCAGATGGTCGTATCCTCTTCTGCCAGCTGTATGCAACTCTGTCCTCATCACTCCAGTGTCCATGGGGAGTTCAGCTACGTAACTAAATCTGAACGGCAATTGAGGTACTAGGGAGCCTGATATGCCCATTCTGTGAAATGTCCTTTCTATGAAAATGCTGTCATATTCACTGCAATTTAATGAGTCTGTGCAATTAGGATAGGGAGCTCTTTTCTAGTCTAAGTGGCTGCAGAAGTAGAAATATTTAGCTCGTTCTTTTGCAAATCCTCAGCACATGCACAGGTTCATCCTACCTCATTGTGCAGTCTTATCCAGGAGCAGTTTCTAGTTCATCTCTAACTCCTTCTTGTCCCTTCTTGTCAGCAGTCTTAAAAAATGTTTCTAATTCAGGAGCCCTAGGCACTTTAAGTGGGGAAAGTACAGCTGGTGAGTTATTCAGATTTTGTGTGGGAGTGCCTCCAGAGTTTTCTCCTCCAGTGGGTGCTTTCAGTCCACCCTCAGGAGCATTTCAGAGACATTGCAACATGGAAAATTAGGCTTTGTCCTCTAGAGTGCTGCAAGGAATAGGGTTGTGTAAATATAAGCAGATGTCTGCCCAGTGGTGTAGACCTCCTCCTGTTGTGAAGCTCAGCGCTGAAAATGCTGTGATTCAGATCGAATGAGGCAGAAGTCCTTCAGACCAGCGGTTGAGAAGCTGTTGCTATGCAAGGGCCCATCTCATTGTGCCAGGGCACAGCCCACAGCGCTGTACCAACTTACATAGAGACTCTCTGACATGCAGGGAAGGAGTCCCTTTCTTTCCCATTTCTAATACTTAGCTCAGCACTTAACATGTCCGCTTTGGGCACACGTTTGCTTTACAACTTGCACATTTTGCAAGACAAAGAAAAACGTAAAGCGCTCAGTACAACAAATTGCTTTCTTAAGGCTTTATTTTCAGATATTTCTCAGGCTTCCATCTGCTGATCTGCATTACCTCCAGTTATCTTGATCCTCCATCTGGTGGCCAGACTTTCTGTTCAAATGTTCTTCACACTCTCCAACTAATGCTTGGAGAAGAATTCTAATTCCACCCAGATTTTCACCTGAATTTTCAAATCATTTTTTCCTGATTTTTTGCATAGGCACTAAACCATAGGTCTGGGGAATCTTTCAGGTTTGCTAGTAAAGCTTTCAAATTTGAAGATCACCAGAACGTTTCGTAAGATTTTAATCTGAATCCAAAAACAAAAATCAAGGAGGAAATCGTAGTTTAAAAATGAGCATTACATACTCTATTATCTTTCTTTTTCTTGCTTTCAGGTCTGCATACATAAAAAAAGCAGGTGTACTTGTTTCAGTACAATCTATTTAATTCCTTGGCCAAATCTTCAGCTGTAACAGGCGACAATAACATTTTTTCAAGTTTTTTAATACAGTTTGACAGGTAAGACTATGAAAGCAGTAGTTCATTATTTTGTATTTATGAACCAAGCTGAGATTCTATAATATCCTGTCCTGACGTGATCTATTGTTGTACTCTTATTTCCTGTCCCTCTTATCTGACTGCTGCTGGAAATTTTACCCATAGGTGCTGATGCGTTGCCTTTGAATATCATCATGTATTGTTGCCTGTTTTCTCAGTTTGATTTATTTTGGGTGATAAATGGACATCTTGAGGCGGTCATCAGGCTTTAATTTGACTGAACAGATCGTATCTGAAAATCACAATTTTCCTAGAGTGCTATTGAAGAGCAGCCAGTAATTTCACATTTAGCCATACATTGTTGGCTGTTTATTGGTTCTCTGCAATATGCACTACAATGCTTTTTCTAGTACTTACGGCACTACTCACGTATATTACTATCAATGCTTCATAAGCAGCAACAGGAAAAAAATATATTTACCCACAGAGCATGTGATACTGGGGAAAACATAGAAATGCAACACTATTACCTGTACACATCAAACAATATACTAAGTTGCTTTACATACTGTTAAAACTAAAAAGTCCTTTATGGGTGCTTTTTTTACCTTTTTTTTTTTCTCAAAGCCTCTGGAGAGCCTCAAATTTGAGAAGCTTTATACCTTCCCTTGCAAGGCTTTTTAACATAGCTGCATATAGGTCTTGTTCTGCTGTTACATTGATGTATTGGTGTCAAGGGATTCACTTCTGATTGACAAGACTGGAAAGGTTCTATCTCTTTCCTCTCCTCATTGTTATCTTTGTTTTCCCTTGCCTTTCTTTCAGCTCATACAGCCCATACCAATTTGGTTGGAGCTCCTCCTCTTGTGTTTCATAGATTCATTGAGTTTAAGGACTAGTAAATAAACTCATCCAAGCTCCTGTACAACAGAGGCCACAGGATATTGGCCTCCGCTGAGCCCAGTAACTTGCATCTGGCTGAAAAATACCTTTCTGGAAGCACTTAGTCTTGCTTTGAAGGCAGCGAAAGAGGGAGACTCTGCCACTTCCCTTGCCAACCTGCCTGCATTTTCCCATACTCTCAGTTTTCCATCTTACAGACAATATGTCATCCGAAATGATATCCTTCCTTACTTTTGGCTACTGTTAATTGTTATGCATATGTAGAGTTCTAGTAAAGGTGATATACAAGAAAGGAGCTGGATCCCAAAACCCCTTCTTATTGCAACAATCCCATCAACTACAGCAGCAGCTGATTTTAACGGAATTTACTTACTTTAAGAAAACAAAGTTTTCTGGCTGAGTTCTGATACAACAGAATACACACGGTCAGCTTTCATGAAAAACTTTCAAAGGGCCAGAATCTCTTTGCTGTTTTCAAAGAAACACCACCAGAGTGCTCTTCCCTCCGCTGTAAGTAAGCCCAGTACTGCCGCAGGCTTTACACTGTGGGGAACATGGGGCTGCACCATCCACTCCTCTGCTGGGACATGTAGGACTCCAAGGGGACAGGAAGGAGCCCAGGTTGTACATTTTTTCTCTAACCCCAATGCTCAGCACAGCAAGGCATCTTTTGTGCAGTTTGATTCATCTCAGAAAGGATATGTGTGAACTGAGACAACGCTTCTGTGTGGCAATTCCTCTGTACTGCTGAAACTCCAAGTTAGCCTCTATAGGGGAATTTTAAAACTTGTACCATCCTGACGAAGGTTTTGAGCCCTAAAAACTAGATCCTTTGAAATCTGATTCTTTGTACCTACCTGGTACAGTTTCCAGTACTGTGAGTTAAAAAGCTAAACTTTGTTGTAGTCCTTGAAAGGCAAAATCCCTTGCTAGGTCCACTCTATAGTAGCTGATGCTTCACATAGTCTTCTGTTCAACTACTTATGCACCATTTTTCTGGTAAACATACTTATTTTTGTTAGAAATGCAGGGGAAAATTCTAGCATTTTCTAGCACGTTCAAGGGAAAATATGTTTTTACAGAAAAAAGTTTTTTTGAGTTATTCTGTGTGCACCTCATTCTGAAGAAAGCCCTGGAACACGGTGTCACCTGTCAAAATCCATGAACTTCTAGATCTGCTAAATTAATTTAAAACTATATAAAGAATGAAAAAACAATTGTATGACCTGCTGCCGCAAGTGGATAGATCTTCAGAGAAAAACATTTGTGGCCATGCCCTGCTTTGACACAATCATGGAGTGCTGTTGGGAAGTAATTTTCACTACTCATGCTTACAAGTCAGGARAGCAAGGTAAAAAACACGGCAATGATAACAACTAGGTACGGTACCTGTGCTGAGCCTTTTTAGGGAAGTAACTTTCAAAGATATATGTGGAACAAAATACCTGTTGAAAGCATGTTAAAGTATTTTGTGGAAGTTTTGTAACAGCATACATCTTTTGTGTAGTTTGGCCTGTAGTTCATATTTGCTCAGACTGTCACTACAATCCCTTCCGCAGTTGCTTTATGTTATATGGGGTGGCTGAAAAGCACATGATGTAATTATGAGAAAATCTGTTTGGAAGGTGGACTGACTATCCATCTAACTTGATATGTCAAAAGGTCCCTCTGCTAACATATTATATCACATTCATATAAAGCTGCCTCATATATGGTAGGCCAACTCATACATTTTAAATTGTTTATAGCTTCTTGTGGAAAATACTTTTATTTTGTTTGRAGCAAAACCTCAAACGCTGGTTCTGTTGTATCAAGGCCTGCTGCTGTCAGTCACTGGCATTAATTCAGTGGGAGAGAGACTGAACTGGTGAGAAAGTTCCAGAATATCACTCCATCTTCCAAAAATGTGTTCAAAACAACATCATGTACTTTTCAGCTGTAACCTCTCCTGCTTCTCTTCCCAGCATCAAGCAAGGGAGATATAGAGGACTGCTGGAAGAACGAGAGCAAACATGCACTAGAGCACCTGATAGCACAGCATGCCAAGTTACATACGGCACTGGTGAAAGTCCACTGATATTCTGAGAAATAGGAAACAACACTAACTTTACCCTAAAAATCTCTGTTCTTTGGAGGCAAACAAAGTTTGACTGTCTGCCCGGCCTTCTGTGAATAATCTATACTTAGTACTCTTTAAGGAAATCTTGGCTTGACTTAAACACAGTCTTCAGTGAATATCAAACTAATCATGAATGCACCTTCCGTAAGCTATTGTAAATTCTTGTATAATTCACTTGCAGTGAATTTCCCCATCCCATAGACTGAGCATCAGCCAGGCGGCTGGGCTCAGACCTGCCTCAAGCCTGCCTTTGCAAGGTGGGCAGGAGGAAGGGTAGGTCTTCCAGTGCTGTGAGACACACTCAGGACTAAAGGCCTGTCTCGGCAGGAGTGTCAGCCCAGAGTACAAGGCCAGCTCAGTGCCTAATTGAATAGTCGTCCACACCGGCAAAGCCTTCCAGTTCAAACTGAGCTGTGCTCAAGGTGATGCTTATGCTGTCCCCCCAACGCCCATGTTGGGCTGGGGGACAGTTTGCAACTCCTATGCTGCTGATGCTCATGTGGAGTGGGAGAGCTCATCTGGTCCCTCTGCTAATACTGACACTTCCTGCACTCCAGACCAGCTCTGCCCATCTCTCTCTCTGCTCTCTCTGAATTCCTGTGAGTTAAACCCTGTGGGTATTGTTCAAGTGTGGTAATTTAAGCTGACCGGGGCAGTGAAGTCAAGCCCTAAAAGAAGATAATCCTGTTTCTGCTGAACCACATTTAGGAGGAGCACAGCAACAAGAATAAACTGGTTCATCCTACTTTATATTTCCAGCCAAGGTATTCAGCTGCCTTGATATGTAATAGCTCAACAGTAAATTTCCTTCATTGAAATGTAATGCTGGAGTTGTCTTCAAAAGATCTGTGTCAGCAGCTCCTTGTTTCAAGCCTTCATATTAAAAAAACTTTATGAATGCTATTTTATGCCTGTATGTTCAAGCCAAGCATTTTATGATGTTTAAAAATTAATACGAATTGAAAAGTCTTTGATAGTGCAAACCTCGGCATTCTGGATTTCCTTTTTCGCTCCTTTATATGAGCTGCCAAAATATTTGTTAACCAGCTGCAACCTTTACCCTAGTTTCACTGGGTACTAAAATAGTCTGTTGTGCTGTAGACGTGTTTCTCTGCTTTTAATTTGCTGTTCACGTATACTATAGTGCGTAGTAACCAACAGCCTTTTGTGGGGCAAAGGTAACCTGTGAAATACAGCAAAAACAGCACGAGGAAAATGTTGGAAGTTTAATCCTACGTACAAGCAACATCCTCTGACATTTAGGCAAACCTGAGTTCAGATTTCTGAACTGAACACTCATGATCATGAGTCACATCTAAAACATTTTCTATCCAATCGCTTTTTTATTCCATATAAACTCTCCATACTCTGATTTAATGTATAAGCAAGGAATTTTAATGTGTCTTAAGCTAAAATGCTTCAGGACCTCAACACAGGTATGAGAAAATGAAGTATTCTATTTTTGCCTTCTGTAATGCAGCTTGGAACAGTTTAAATCCTCCTGAAAACAGGCAAAACAAGCTAGAATAGTTCTCTTAGTATGCATTAATAACAATAAACAGGCCAAATGCTAATTCAACTAAAAATCCCCCTGATCAGGCAAACTGAAAAAAAGACTTCAGGGCATAGTCCTGTAACTGTAATTTGCAATATGCAGCACCTTTTGTCTAAGGCTTTTATAAATATTAAAACCCAGAATGTAATAAGTCATTGTAGACTTGAATAAAAGGAGTATTTACCCTCAAACAGACAGTCAAGGTCGCAGACACAATTTCAGAATTCAGGACTATTCCCTTATTCAACTGCCATGCCCCAAAGACTGGTAAGAAAAGGAGCCATTGCAGACTGGACAAGGTTGCCCAAAGGTAACAATAATAGGCTGCATCAGGCTGCAGAATAAATGATCTGCACCATCCTGATTAGCCTGCAGATTGGGAAGGCATTGAGCATCAATGTATTGCAAATTCCTAATTACATTGTGCCTCATGCAAGGCTCTTTGTTTTGGTGGCTGAAAGCCATATTTTAGGCTTTTTTCTCTATTTTAGGCTTTTTAATCTATTTTTCATAGAAAAACAAGATGGGATATGTCTGAAAAACATATTGTTTTAAGGATGTGTATGTTCTGGGATTCCTAGCAACATGAAGAACCCCAAACCTCTGTGGATTTTAATGGCTTAACCAAGTCTGTTGATACTGGATTTAAACTTGAGAAAGGACACATCTCTGCTGCTAGAAACACTGGGAAAGTTCTGTCCTTAGTTTATTTTCTACTGTACAGAAACTCTCCCATTTTCATTATCCTTACATGCATGTGCAAGGCTTTTAAAAATACAATATTGTAGAAACAAATTTTTCTCTTGATGTACTCTCTTTGTATTTATGTATTCTTACACATACATTCCACCTTACTAAATGCTGAAAAGTCACACATACATATGTACAACTTAATTATTCATAAGAAAAAGTGACATTTTAAAACTTCACCGTAAGACTGAAATCAGCAAGTTGCCAGAGGAAAGCAAAATACTCTGCAGAAAGTGAAAAAATCTCCACCCTTCTTCCCCACCCTTATACCCAGATGTCAAAGAAAAGAAAGTTGGATTTCAGGCAAGCTTTCATCAGGAATGTTTTTCTTAGGTATAGACATGCCAATCTTCTACATTCATAAAATATACGTGTGTTGAGGGGAAAAAATATCCGCTCTTTGACTGATAGAAGAATATAATTTGCAAATGTTCGAATGGTTGTGTTTAAAGCATTGAGGTGGACTGCTTCTGTGGACAGGAGGTATGTTCTGATATCTGTTATATATCTATCAATACAGAGTTATTTTTGGACTTGTGCAAGAACAGAAGTACAGAATCCATAGTCCAAACACAGTATGCAATTAAGCGTTATCTCCAATTTCTTCAATTTCATTAAGAAGCTTTACAATCCTACTGCTAACCATTAGTCTTATTTTCCTTATCATGTCATGTATTCACAATATTAATGTATGCATAGAAGTAAAGGAAATGCTGTAATGGTTCTGAAAAAAATAAGTGTATACTTGTGCATGTCTCTCAGTTCCACCTAGCTCATTACATGATTTTTATTTTGTTCAGTTGGTGGGGTTGGGGATTCTTTGGCAGAATAATGTGTTCACTGTTTTAACATGGACACGAGCATAAAAGCCAGAAAATTCATTGCTGGGACCAAAACTCCTGACTCAACCACTCARCAGTGTTTCCTGCTCTTAAAATTATCTTGTATCAGTCCATGGTTTTATGAATCATATATGCTATAAAGGATGAACTAAGATTAGAGAGGGTATTAAACCTAAATTTGTGAACCTTTGTAATTTTCTACTATACCTTTAATATTAAGGAAGGGTGAACTCTGTCTAATTTCAATAACATGTGAAAGCTATTGAATTCTTACCCTACTTTGAGGAAACCAGGGTCAGTTAGAAATATAGTGAAAAAAGCAGAAAAGAGGAAAGAGAAAATGTCAGGTAAAAGACAAATATGTTTGAACTAAATTCTACTTTTACCTATGTGGGCACATCTACATGGGGAATCAGCGCGCTAGGATATGTCATGTTCCAGTTCCTCCATCCTATACATTAAGACTGAGATAATTTGCCCCATATTGAATGTCAAGTAAGCTACATCACACAAAAGTACTTCTAGGGATAACATATGGAATGACATTTTGGAGAAGTTAGGGGGTGTGTGAAATTAGAGCACATTACCTTACCTCACACATCCTGCTCCTGGTGGCCCTGTCCCCCATGAGCCCACTCATGCATTGACTCACCAACCAGTGGCACCTCATATACAAGATCCAGAGCTGTAAAAAGCCCTTACTTCTCCTCAGGAGCCAAGGCCAGTAGCCTTACCTCTGTGCAAGGCTCTGCAACTAACAGGCCCCTCTGGGTGCTAGATTGTCTCCATGTGCAGCCTAGTGCTGTGTCTCTTCCATGTCACATTGTAGCTGGGCTCTTGCCGCATCACCCAAGGCACATGGTGGCCTGACTCCCATGGTGTTATCCAACGCACAGAGCTTCATAATTAGGTCAGGAAAATAGGGAGAGGTCTTTTAATTAGTCAGCCTGCCACTTCTCCATACCTAATGTTCAGTGCATGCCTCCTACACAGGCATTTCTCATGGAGCAGCTCATGCCCTGCCGTGTCTGTGTTCTGGCTTGACTCACAGTCACCTCCCTAGACAGGCAGTCCTTTTGTACTAAAAAAGACAGCTCTAGAGGGGTATGAGTTTGGTCTGATTGCTTTCTGAGCTGGCCCACAGACTAGCAGGCTTAATAACCATGTCCTGCTAACGTGATCCATCACACATAGCTCACAAACTCCTGGTCTGTGGCCAGGGCAGAGTGAGTACAGAGTACACGTGTGCATATGTCTTGTAGACATAGCTAAAAGCACCCACCAGGAAAGGTGGTGGGGAGTTGCTAGCAAGATTTAAATTAACACTTTGGCTTTCTGTTCAGTAACTTGTATAGCTAGATAACTCATTACATGAGTTTAATTACTGAAAAGGCCCACCAACTTCACTAAAATTGGGAAAAGAATATGGCCCATATCACAGTCTCCATATGTAGAGCACTCTCCTGAGAGTGTTCTGCTCTTTCATAATACATGCTTGCTGCAAAGAGAAAGGGAATAAACCTTTTTTTCTCTATCAAGCAATGACAGGAAAAGAAGCAGGGGCTTACACTGCAGCAAGAGATAAACTCTCTAATGGTGAGATCGTTGAGTAATGGAGTAGACTGCCCGGGGAGCTATAGTGTCTCCCTCACTGGGTTTTTTTTTAACAGGACATAACACAGCTGTCTGTCAGGGATGATTTATATATAGCTTATCCTGCCTCGGAGCAGGGGATAGACTAACTGACCTTCTCGGATCCCTTCCAGACCTGTTTTCTGTGATTCCCCATGCTAAGACGCTTCTGTAGATGTGAAGTATGCTTTTACATACTGTATTTCCTTTGTATTCTAGGGGCACAACCCTTAACTCTTATAATTTATCTTTTTCCTGAAACCAATTCCGTTTCATTAAGTATAATGACAGTTTAATGCACATTTCTTCATCCTATATATACAGTATTCTCATTCATCTGTAACTCTGCAGTACTGGAACATAGTCACCCTTAGCTTTCCTTTTAATCTGCAGTTCAAAGCTCTGCCAAAGTCCAGGGTCAGGACCCTGCCCAAATCTGTMAAAACAGTAAAGGTGAAGGATAGAGCTGATCATCTAACAGAAATGAATGTTCACGTGTTGTTAGTTGAAGTTGGAAATGAAAGCCAAGCTGAAACGTAAGAAAAAGCTGTGGCACAGCCAAATGGGAAAAAAGCAATCCATGAGATGTTTTCTGTGATGACTGGACGATGCGCTGCCACGTGATGGAGTGCAGCATCTTTGACAATGAGGAAAGACAACCCTGTTTTTCTCATCCACAACTGTGTAGGACTGAACCCAGTGATTCAGCAGGTCATCTTAAATCGTTTGTCCCGACTGCACAGTGAGATATGCAAAGGCAGACTATTTCAAGCTAGTAATTTCTAATGTTGCCAAAGATATCTTGAAAGCAAAAATAAATTCTGTATTAATACATAGTGCCATAGGCAACACCTCCAGTTCATTACTATCTCTGAGTCTTACCATCTTCAGAGATGGTCAGGGTTTTTTCCATGGTAATTATCAGTTTCTGTTGACTGTTTAATAATCCTGTCTCAGCTTTTCTCTGTTGTTCACAACTTAGCTTGTGTTAGACATTTAATACACTCTCTTTTATGTTATGCAGTTCACTCTCAGAACATCTCATGCAAACAAAACCAGTAAGAATCAGATTTTGCATGCTATTCAGGTGCTGTTTTGTAAACAGAATATTCTGGCAGATTCTTGTGTGGCATTGAAATAGATCTAATGTGGTGACAAATTAATTGACGACACCGTAATAGATTTTTTTTCTGCTCAAAGTCTCTTGTCACTGCCATGCACGTAAATTATCTTTGTATACTTTCTATTAAGAGACACAACCAAGTAAGGTATCCTTCACCACAAGCCAGTACCAACTGTTTTCTTTTAAAGCATGCAGATGATCTGTGAGCTATTTATAGAAGAACAATGCTAGGAATATTATATTAAGAGTTAACTGTGAGCCATTAACACTAACTATTTATGAAACATCTCGTGCAGATCTCCATAATATTTATGTTAAAATTAAAATAGGTGTATATGCACGCTTATATATATGTGTATATGTACGCTTAGAATTTAGGAAAGTCTTTTATCATCATTTTCTTCTTAAAAATACAGGAAAGGGGGCAGAGTGGCACTGATTGGTGTGTAATGACTCATAGCACTAGCTGAGTTATTAACTTCAGTCCATACCAAAATATTATTGGTTTACCTTTTTTCCCCATGATATCATCTGATTGGAATGAGACCTTTTCATTATAGACCAAACATTTTCTGGTCCTTGGAATACAGGGGAGCTGCTGAGGTTGGGAACAATCTTCCCCTATCACCTTTCTCCCACCGCAGACCAAAGAAAATTAGGGCCAGGGCATGTTTATTAGTGCTTGTTCTTGCTCCTTCTCCTGCCTAAGTTTGTATCAGGTCCTTAGATCCTGTTCTCAAAGGCTCATAACACTTGACGTCAAGTGGGAGAAAAGAGAGAGCCTATTTCATATGCATGACCTGTTGAAGAGGGCATGTCATTTAAGGTCAGCTGGCACCTGCAAGTAGAGCTATAGTGAGATCACAGGCTGCATTTATACTTATAAATAAAATAGAACAGGATCTGTTTTCTGGGAAGGGCCATGGTATGTTTTATAACCATATGAATATAGTATGTTCTTTGCAGAGCAGGTTGCCTCATTTACACCGACCTGTGGATAGAAACCCTGGTCTATGCCAGCCCCAACACCACACCCAGGAATTGTGTGGGAGGGACTAGTTGCCCTGGACTGAAACCATGCCAGGAAGCATGCTAACAATTAAGTTTTTTGTTTAATTCAACAACATGCTATAATTATGTGGCAATTCTTGAGCTAGTTTCCTTGCCCTGTGTCATTAACTTGAGTAACTGTAGACTCAGTTTCTGCATAAGACACAAATGCTGGAAGGGACACAAAATTTTGGATTGACAGCATGTAAAGAAGGGGCTATATCCCTCAACCATAGTAACAGCAGCAACCCTGCTGCTACTATTTTCCCTCATGGGAAATGCTCCCTTTGGATCCATATGAGCACCATGGTAGGATGTACACCTAAGGGACAGAACCAAGCCTAACAGGATTTACAGGAGTACAGGAATTTCAAACCGACAGCATAAAAAAAAAAAAAAACACAACACAATTTTTTTCAATCTGCACGATCTGGTATGAGCTATATCTCTCCATTTACTTGTCCTTGTACAAACACAAAGGAAGACACAGGCATGTTCCAAGGACCCAGCAATTTACAATGAGGCAATTTACTTAAAAGTTGCTGTGAATGAATGTCTGATCTTCAGGCAGGTACCGCAGTTCATTTTCTCAACTGGACGTTGTCCAGGGTGTATGGTACCTGAATTTCAACACGTATTTTCTGCTGCCGTTTATGATATTTTAACAAAATGAAATATTGCTGAGTATTTTTATTACTATAAGGGCTCTTGGATAATAAACCAATTAATAAAGATTTGTAATTGATTTACTAGTTTAAAATAGGAAATCAATACCTTTCATTAACAGATGAATGAATGGCTTCATATTATCTACTTTGTRTATCTACTTAACAGGTAAAGGCTTTGATCCCCTAATGCACCCACATCGGGAACCTGAGGCTGTGGGTCTTATAAAAGGCAAGTTGCTGCCCTCTGAATTAGGGCATATTTTAAAATTTAATGCCAATAAAGGCTTTCCTACATGGCACAGTTCTTCCCCTTCTTGTCCCCACTGTGCCCCACCCAGAATTTTACCAAACGCTGCCCGTCTCCCTTTCAGGCAGAGTTGGCATAGCAGCACGCCTCCATGGCGGCAGGGCCATCACCAGCAGATGCATGCCGGTAAAGAGTTTGCCAGCCCCAGGGGTGTTCTTCACTGCCATCATCAGTCACTGTAAGGTCACTCTGTAATAATTCAGAGTTTGCTCTCTGTATTCATATTGCTTAGTATAATTAAAAATAATAATAATAATAATCTGTGCAATCTGCATTGTACTGGTGGTTCTGACCTTATGCTCTTTTCTCATGAGAAATTGCAGCTGAAATTTGCCAAGAGTTTGCATGTTATTATTTACATACTGCCAGTAATGTTAAGATTTCCTGCACTTCAACATTTAAGAAAAAAACTGAACTATGTTCCTCTCCCATTTAATCACTTTGGCTCTCCAAAGTGTTTTTCCCTTTCAATTTCTATCAGACCTTTTGACAAAACCAAAATAATTGGGGTAAAAAAATAATTTAAGCAGTGGAATAATTTTTGTTATTTCAATCTGAGACTTGTACTGTACTCATCAGTTTTGAAATTAGGGTTATTAGCCTTGAAAGCATACATATTCAACACAACATATGGCAATGCAGTTGCACTCTTCTTATTAGCATTAATGAAATGCTCATCACCAACTCCCTTATCTTCAGGCTGAATACCTTATGCTTTTGTGTGCTTTTGTGTTTTTATTTCATTTCCCTGTAGTCACAATACATGTTATAAACATCAGCAGAGCTTTGGAAATTGGCTGATTTACCTGCTCAGTTCTGAAAGGGCAGAGATTCCTGACCAGGGTTGAGTGGAGAAAATTCAGTCAGGAACAAAAGGGACAGAAAAAAATCCAGGTCCCTGGGTATATGGGACAGTTATTTGTCCCTTACGCTCTTTCAAAAAAATCAAACAACAATCTAAATCACCTTGAAAAGATTAAGGGTGACAAAGAGCAGTTGTTCTTTTTATGATGAACCAGGCTCAACATAAAAAAAAGTTATGATAAGAGTGAGCCTTGGGAGCAGAAAAGCACCGTGATACAGATATTAAGCTTGATGGCAGATGTAAGCTACAGTGAACTCTATCCTAGAGTCATTCTCTTTGCGTGTATCACTTATATGCTGTATGATTTGCAATTGTTCTGATATTTTAAAGACAGTTTGAGTTTTGATTATATTTAGATTTTTATTAAAAAAGAAAATGCGATAACAAGCAAAGGCAGCAGCTAGTACCRACCCCTGCATGCTGAAATAGCAGAGCTTTTCATACTGCTGACTTGTGCAATATGAGACTGAAATTAAGAAATAACAAACAGAACTGTTTAAATGTTTATTTTTACAGCACAGCTGTCTATTGCAAAATGTTGTTTGGTCAAAAAACAAAATGTTCATTTTGAGTATGTTTCTGGTGGGAAATTATTAGACTTATTCAAACTCAAAACACAGTGTTTGGTATTGATTTTTCTCTACAGTTCCATCTGAAATCTTAAATTCCATGCCATAGATGGGAATTCAGAGTTAGTGTCGTTACAGCAGGCATTACCCGAATTAAGCATTTGGACATAACTAGGGAGAAGAAAGTATTTTAGCATGATCATTTTGATGTTTCCAAATCAAAATTCTCTGGAAAATATATCTCCTGAGAGAAACTTAAAGTTTTATTATTTAGGATGAAAACATTACAGAATGTCAGAATTTCCCACAGGGTAAAATTTGGATTTCCAGCCATCTTGGCAGCCACTCGCTGTCCTCTGGAGTGCAAGTGCCCTGGAGCCCTCACCCTCCAGCAAGAAGTCTCGAGAGAGACAAGCAGCACTCTCATTAGCTAACACTGCTACAACGCTATTTTAATTACAGATTTTAATAGAAGAAGAGACCGTACACCTCCACAACAGTGCAGCTTGCTTGAAAATACATATACAGAGTCAAAACTTTTTAAGTTATGAAGAGAACGATTAAAGAGAGTAGAAAAAAGCAGAAACTATTTCTTCCACTTATCACATAGAACAGTTAAACTGCTTATGCGACTCACACCTCTATAAACAAGGTAAAATCCCATCATGGGTGTTTATGGCCAAGCTCTCTTTGAACTCATCTGACGTTTGCCAAAGTGTAAAATCTTTTCCCCTATTTCAATTCAATATCTGTATTGTTTCTGTGTTATAGGCAATTCTTCCTTTTTAGACCACTACTCAACTTGCCAACAAGTTAAAAATTATTCCAAATCAGAAAATACCATCCAAGCTTGGGAAGAAACAAACAGAAGATTGATTTAAAGGCATAGATCAACCTATTGACTCCCGCTTCCACCTCTGAATCCTAAGGAAAATCTTCCATTTTCTCAGCTTTTCGTTCTCTTTCTGATTTTCAAGTGAAGGAAAAGAAACATTGTCTGGTCTCATTTATTTAAATAGTATCTGGACCTCCAAGCTAGGAAATGGATTTTCATGCTTTTCTGGCTRCCTAAGATGTGCTGATAACCTTAGACTCTAGTTCCGTTTACATGCCGATATGGTGCATTTAGCAAAGTTAGCACTTGTCTCCTGGCGAGAATCTCTTAGATAAAATGGCRTTTCCATTTCTCAGCTCCTGAAACATGAAATAATAATAAATGTTAGGAGTTCACACACACACACACATTCCTCAACAACCACAGAAGTAAAATAAAAACAGGCACTGTTGCAGGTTGTGATGCGTCCCTGCAGGATCTATATACTATTACACTTATGAACGTCATGGTTCAGCATCTCTGGTTTCTCTGAGTGCTGCTGTAGTTTCTCTGAGCGTGTAGCCTTGGACAAGAGGACCTGTGCCACCCATCACCACTCCAGGTGGAGTTTTGCAGCTTCCTCACTGTAGTTTGGACCTCAGAGCACACTGCACCAAGCAGGACCCTTCAGTAAGCCTGATGGGCTTTGAAATCTTCTAGCTTTCCTTTGGAAAGCAGTGGCATTTTGAAACAAAGTATGATTTAACATCTGGAGAAAGAAAGAAGTGCTGCAAAAGCAAAGGATTTTGTAATACAGCAAGGAAGTCTACATGCACGTCTGTTTTAACCAAGGCTTCGGAAGTCATTCCTTATCTCATTCAGTACCAGTTCCAGGGATGAAAATGGGGTTATTGGTCTGTACACAGGCAATCTTGTTCTTACCTTCCTTCTGTTTACAAACTGACGTGCTTGCTTACCCCAGCTCTTTGTCTTTTCCTGTACCTCTAGAAAAATCTGTGGTTTATCAAATTGTCCCCAAAACAGTATGTTTTCTTAAGTATTCTTCTAGGCAAATGCAGTGTGTTTTGCTCTTGATTAGAGGTGCACAGTTCTATGTTAGTCTTAAAAAAAATGCAGGTGTATTTTTAAATGTTCATGCTGCTACTTCTGTGTTTTGGGGCCAGTTTGTTTAGGTACCTTGGGCTGTGCAAAGATGATCTGTAAGCAGTATATTTAAAAGTACAAAGCAGTGATTTATTGGCCAATGCATGCAGAAGCTGGCTAGGATTTCACAAGCTGCTAGGCTAGGCATTAGTGTCTTCTCCAGCCCAATCAGATACTCAAAGAGACTTTGCTGGTGAGGAGATGATCAGTCAGCAGGGGAAGAGGTGGCCTCCATGGCTCCCTGGAAGAGAGCTGCTGACTGCTGCTGAGCTGCCGTCATCTACCAGTTCCGTCAGTACCGACACATCAATGGCACTGACAGCTGGACAAATCATAATCACCCTCTTCTTCCCTTTATGATTTTACACCCTGTCGGGCCAATATTTCTCTTCTTGAATTATTGAGCTCCTCATGACCCATGTCTCAAAAATTCTTATTTTAAAGACTTGACAGACCTTGTCACAGCTTTGTCTCAACTTAGCAACTTTCTCAGCAGCCTGAGACAAGGCTGTGCAGCCAGGACATATCAGAGGTGGGCCATGGATGCTTGAAACATTGACAGCTGAAGCTCTCCCCCCCAGTTTGCTACAGAGAGGGCTACAGACAGAGGAGGTTATATTAAGGAGAACCACCATCACTGTACAAATCTAGATATACCTGTCTTCATCTCTGCCTCTAGAAATAGTAAAAGTTGACTACTAATAATGCAAAACAAGGCACTACCCATAATTTTGAGCCGCATTTTTTGTCGGATCAACCAGGATCCTCTCTGAGACCTGTGTTATGATCGATGTATCAACCTCAAATCAGGCTCCACAGCCATTAGTTAACTCATAAACCATAAAATTATATGTTTTGATTAAAAAGTGATAGCCATCATCATTTGGCTAATAGCAGAGTCTTCTAATTTCATTCCTGTAATAGAATAATGATGAGCAATTTACTGCTTTTGAATACACACAGCGATAGCATGGGCATATATTTATTGTACTCATTATCATCTAGGAAACCTAATCAACTCGTCCTATATGAGCAAAATACAAAAGTTTATAATGCCATTATTAAACAACATTGAAACAAATGGGTATGATGGATGTAGGGCATAAAGACATCCTCACCTGACCACATCTGGCCTCATGCCCAGAAAGCTGAGGACAGTGAGTGGTACCAAGGTGTCATTGTGGTCGAAACTTGTCATGCTAAGGAAATAACTGCTTCCTCTTGTCACGGATTTTCATACAGATCACCTGCCTTCTCTTATTGCCGAACCTGCACTGCCCTATGTACCTGTCATGCCAAGAAGCAGCAAGAAGCTCAGCCACCTCCAGTAACACTTTTAGGAATCCCTCTACTGTTTTTTTCTGATTGCTTTTTGGGRTCTCTTGGGTAAAAGTCTTTTCTGTTACTGAAGGGAACTAGCCAAACACAAAATGAAGAGAATGAACAAGTGCTAAAACAGCTGCCTTGGGAAAAGTGAGACTTGGGCTTCCTGTGGTGGGTGGTTCACACAGAGCGTATTTGGGGCTTCCCTGGACAAAAGACATGCTGAGAAAATGCTGACAGATTTCCACTTCACATACTATGTATCCATACCCCTGAAACACAGGTAGTTCTTCCAGTCTCCCACAGGAGAAAATAGCATTAATTTAGAATKAATAATCAGGGGACCAGAGATGCAGCCTGAAAGAGGTATCATATCAAACTGACAGAGAAAATACATTACTGAGTAGAAGGTTAGAGGAATGTAAGGAACCTTATATTTCCTGTTCTGGTTTCTTCTATAATATGATCCTAAAAATTTAACCAAATTATATCTGCATTAAGTCAAATAACTTGTGTATGAAAATCTTCCCTCATAAGTACAAGCTAGGTAGGGTGTTCACCGACATATCCTTTTCTGCAGCTCAGATTTATTGTCAGATTTATTGACCACTGGCTCTTGAGAGGAACAATTTGGGGCCTTTGAGTAGTACTTTAATTTTGAGAAAATGTAGAATTTCTTTCAAGTCCTGAACTATTACTCATGCTACCCATTAAATACCAGTAAAGGCAAAAATAACTCTGTGTATTAGTGTTGAGTCATAGCCTTTGACATCAAGAAGGCTCATCTGGTAAGTCTACATCCTTAAGCACTGTCCTGGAATAAGATACCTTGCTGAGATGGCAACGTTTTGCCTCATGTCTCCAGATCAGCCAATACTTTTGTGGTTCTAACTATGTGCAATATTTACRGTTTTGTCAAGAATTCAGAATGTTTCTTTTATATGAAAAAATGTCATACAAACACAGAAAAAAAGCTTTTACTGAAATGAAGGTAGAAAGGAAATTATAATCTCCTCAGTCAAAAAACCAAGAGGGATGAAGTCTAGGAAATGCCATATACCCTTTGCTTTTTTTACATAGAGACTAAAGGACATGATATACCCTGCTCAGTTTCTGTGCCACTTTAATTTGAACTGAAGGATCATAAAAATATGCTGGTAATTAGAAATTTTGGAAAGAATCTGATCTGGCAAAATCTAATCTCCAAACAGTTTAACTCCAGTACCACTCTGTTGATTCCATTAACTTACCTCTGATTTACCCTTAACACAAAGCATAGGATAATTGATGTCTTCTATTAAATGGGATGTTTTATTTTTCATGAAGAGAGGTTGCTTGCTGCTTGAGGATTAGAACCAGATTTATCCCCCATGCTATTTCACTGAAGTCAACAGATAAAACAGGGTAGAGTATGACCATCCTATACCTTTGTAAAACTGATTTTGTTTTTAAAAAGTGAAGCTAATAGCAGTTCTATTGCACCACTTTTATTTTAATGAATTATATTTTTTCTCCATCATATTTTGTACATTGCTTGTCATCTTAAATTGTATATTTTGGTGTCACATATATTTGTTTATACAACGGGTATCACAAAGCATCCCTCTATGGAGGGTCCTGTGGACTACTTGGACATTGAGAAAAGCTACTAATGCAAATATGGAACAGAGCCACAGACAGTACTAGATAATGTGGGAAAATTAGTGTTCAAATGCTCCTTCCCATTCCTGCTCACGTGCATCCATCCTGTTGTGTTTGTTTCTGTTCATCTCACTCTTGCCATTTCTCCTGAGATGCCACAAGTGGTCACACACACATGGCAACTAGGAGAAACCATCAATAGCATTTTCCTCATCATCTRAACAGAATTTAGAGCTGGTTTTCAGATAAGAAATGGTAATGGACCTGATGCAGTATCATGATATTCACTATATTTTGTATTCTAATTATCACAAGGCCTGGGACATGTTTGACATGGAACAAAGACTGAGGGAAAAAAAAAAAAAAAACCACAGGAAAGTGTTGAGGGGTTTTTGTATTATTTTCAGGGTAGTATAGCTTTATCTATTAAGATTGGCCTCATGCCACCAGACCTGACTATTCATGGGCTGTGTATTTAAATGGGAAGAAAGAGAACTCAGCATCAAAGTAACATACTGCCAAGCCACCAAAACTTTTGAAGCTTCTTACTTGACTGCAGGAAAAAAGAACAGTGTACAAACATGCCTGTGAGGTTTAAATTACCACAGTGTAACCACAGTGTATGCAACTACACATTTGTAATGATTGCTTTGGTACCATACCTATAAATCCTCACGAATCCATTTGTGCAGGGGCAAAGGCCATTTGTGAAGCAGAATTTTATACTATGCTACAGCAAATTCATGTTATATTGTCATAGAAGTTTCAGGTTTTTTCTCAGTTTTGCTTTTTTCCCTTAAATKGAGTTTAGATTGAAAACTACTGTGTTCTCCAGCTGTGAGAAATATAATAGCACCTGAGTGACTGCTTGGCTATACCAGCATAACCAAGGGCATAATTTGCTCACTGGCTATAATTTACAGGTTTCAATTAACAAAATGCTAAACTTGTTAGGACTCTGATTCTTTATTTTGCCCTACAGATTAAGTGCTAGTGGTCTGTTCTGCTTGCCAGTGTAGTCATAGCCCTTGTAGTCTTCAAGGGCTTCACTGTGTGCTGGCAGAAGCTATATACTTCATCACAAGAATGATCTTGTATAAATTATAGGTATAGTAAAAATTTTAGGTACAGCAAATTATCAGGGTGTAGTAAAGGTCAGAACTGATAAAAGATAGAAATTTGAAAAGGTGAGATGGGAGAGTGTCAAAGAAATAATAAGGGACAGCTATACACTCCAGTAAACTTTTTAAGAAATTAGCATCTAAATTTTCCTGGAGTTATCCCAAAATGGAATGAATCAAAATTTTTGAAGTCTGTCCTTTCTCACCATAAACCTTAGCAGATCAGTTTCTAAAATACTATTCAGTCTTTACTCATATCCGTCATGATTACGGATTCAAAATCTGCCTTTAAAATGGTGAATGGTATCTTGTTTATTGAAATTTTAAAATACATATTTTTAATTACAACAACATACAACATTCAACATACTTGAAGCTGTTCATTCATTTATTTTGTTGTGCCTTCACTGAATGCAATATACTTCATGTCCTATGACTCCACATTTATCTCACATATAAATAAATTTATTTGAGAATCAGCTATTTTGTTATGAATTTGAAACATAGAGAACAAGTCTTATGAGGAGCAGCTGAGGGAACTGGGACTGTTTAGCCTGGAGAAGAGGAGGCTGAGGGGAGACCTTATCGCGCTCTACAACTACCTGAAAGGAGGTTGTAGCGAGGTGGGTGTTGGTCTCTTCTCCCAAGTAACTAGCGATAGGACGAGAGGAAATGGCCTCAAGTTGTGCCAGGGGAGGTTTAGATTGGACATTAGGAAAAATTTTTTCACTGAAAGAGTGGTTAAGCATTGGAACAGGCTGCCCAGGGAAGTGGTTGAGTCACCATCCCTGGAAGTATTTAAAAAGACATGGAGACATGGAGTTTAGTGGTGGACTTCACAGCATTAGGTTTACAGTTGGACTCAATCTTAAGGGTCTTTTCCAACCTAAATGATTCTATGATTATATATATATATATATTATATTATATATTATATATTATATATTATATATTATATATTATATATTATATATTATATATTATATATTATATATTATATATTATATATTATATATTATATTGACTGAAAGGTTTTGAACACCTCATTAACATAAACCATGCCAAATGTTCCCAGAAATCTCAGAGAAAATAAATAATAATTTTATCATAATTATTCACTTATTTCATTGACTGTTTCTTGAGAGTATTCAAAATTTTTGAGGTATGGAAAGGTAATAGCTCCTGTCCTGAGGAATTTGAAGTTATTCAAAACCAATGTAATGAAAGAAAAGTTCCTTGCTGCAATTCATGTCCACCTCATCTCTGCAACAGTTGTGATTTATATAGATTACAAACCCAAACCTCAGATAAGCAAAAAAAATGTAAAAGCCTTTATGTCTCTAATGAAATCCTATAGTCCTGAGAGAAGTGACTTATTCTATTGGATGATCTGTAGGCCTATTGAGTATGCAACTGGGTTTTTGTTCGTTTTGCATTTTTTTCATATCATTCATCTCCAACAGTGGATGTCTGCCTGTGAACACAGCAGAGAATCTACAACACTACCAAAAGGATACCTTAACCAGAAAGGCATTGACAGAGTCAGAGTATGTAACTACACAGACCAAGGCAATGCCTGGTATTTGGAAAAAATGTTGCCAGAACTGCAATGGGCAACTCCCATTTACAAGAGTCTCCAAGCACCAGCAAAAGACATACGAGTTACACAAAGAGGATAGAAAAAGGAGCTCTGGCCCAAAGGAATTGGTTATCTGAACAAGAAAAAAATGCTGTGGAAAGGCCTTCGGTGACCAGCTGCACAGGTACGTTCATGCTCAGACTACCAGGTTACTGCTGTTCAAATTCTCACTGAGAGTTTTAGAAACTGAAAGAATTGAAGAAGCTCCAGTCTTGTCGTGTTGCAACAGAAAGTACAAAATCAAACTTTCAATGGATGTTTCCAAGGAGATCCCTAGCACAAAAAAAATAAGCGGATTTCCTGCTGTGCAACAACAGAAGCCTACAACAGAGACCTGTAACCTGTGAATATAACAGCGGCAAAAGTGAAAGAAGGCTCAGACACACTAAGTTTACTTTTAAAAAAAAAATCCCCTACATTTGCAAAATCAAAATGTTGTCTTTTGGTTTAAGACATACTGGAAGAAAGTTTAAAACAAATATAGTCACAGCCTGGGGCAAGGAGAGTTGCAGAGGGCAAGGCTGGCTTTTCCTCACATTCAACAGCACCAAGTTAGGAAAGGAACAACAACCAAAGTGACTGGCTTCTCCTCTCTCTTAAAGGCTTTATTGAACAACCAGAAAACACATTTTTCTCACACAACAGCACAAAGTGCTGCTCTGCAATACTTGGATGTTAATTGTTACTATGATTGGCATAACTACATAAAGCAGCCGCTTTTGAAAAATATTTGTTGCCTGATTTTTCACTCTTCATATAAATATTGCCTGAGCAATTTTTACTTCAACATTTATTTACTGTAACTTCTATTTTCATTGTAACTTTATGAAGAGCTGAAACTTCACTAAACACACCGACCTTTTTCCCCATATCAACCAAAAATTAATAAAAACATGCCAAAGGCAACTGCTTTCTAACTTCCATCCAGTTTCTCATTACCATTCCCCTTCTCATCTCCTACTTCACTCGGATGCTTGGATCAGAGAGAGAATTGCTCCAAGGCTTACTTCATAGGTTACAGGCACTTGTTCATTTTAATGACTGTCACTTTCTCAACATGAATACAAGAAAGGCTTTACTCTTTTATTCAAATAACGGTCCAAACATTATGAGAATAAGTCTCATGTAAAGTATTTCATGCTGGACATGTAATGAACTTGAGAACAGCAACTGTTTTCAGTCCTGCCCGCAATTTCTGCTGGCTGTCTATTGGAAGATGTGCTAGTCAGGGAGCACACGGTCATCTAGTGAAAAGGTGAAGATGAAAATCCAGAAGTGCTAGGTCTGAATGAGGCCAAACCCAACACTTTTTGACATTTCTCATAAAACTGGAGCTTCTTGGGCCTGTAGTGAAATCAATGCCTCAGTGAAATCAACGTCGCTGTCAGTTCTACTTTGAGTAGTTTTTCCAGATTCTTAGGGCTCTGGGAACATCCCAACGTTCATAGTCTTTTTTTCTGTGACAGACCCTCCTGGCTCAGTTATCAAGACCCAAAGCTTAGGTTTTGCCTCATCAGATAGCATCTCGTCAAAGGTCAAATTTAGACTAGCGTTACATTCACAGTGCATCTATCGCCCTCTCAGTGTCTTCAATTTGTATTTGTCTTAGCCTGTATTTGTATTTGCATCAGGCGGTAGAACTAAGGAAAGAAAAGACTTAGTTTTAATGTTCACCACTGCATAGGATCTATAGTGACACTAAATGCTAGCTTAACAGCACCAAGCACATGTAAAATGCCACTGAATATTCTTGTTCTACTATGATGGGATATTGTTATGCTAGCAATGACCTTTCATGGATTAGTATCAAATTAGTGTAGTGTTCTGGGAGCTGAATCACTGTTCGAGATTTGGGATCTAATAGCAAAAAGATGGAAGTCAAACAATCCTGAGCTTCTGTCCTGGATTAACTGCAAGAAGCCAAATGTGCTTCCTGTTTTCATCCAAGAAAATGTTGCAGCTAGGACTGTCCGACAGTTTCACTTACCACAGCCATAACCAGGGAACTAGCGAGGACTTTGGTGTTTTTTGTTGTTACAAAAGTGGATTTTGACATATCCCTTGGCCTGGTTTTACACACTGAAATCTTCCCTAAGGCTTCCGTCATCAAAGCGCTGGTGCCGGTAATCAGTGCCAGGTTCTCACTGCTCAAGCCAAAACTCACATCTGAACAGCAAGTCCCCACCCTGTCCTCAGCAGGGCACACAGACCTGGCTTACACCCTCCCTTGGGGCTTGGCTTTCTTGGCAACTCTGGAACAATAACAAAAAAACACAGCCAAAGTTTCACAGCTGTCCTAGAGATTCTCCTCAAGGTCTCTTCTTTCCCCCACTGCCTTCTTCACTTTGCCTAGAGAGCTACTGAATTTTTTATTCTCCCTCACAGGACAGTTAGCAAGTAATATTTGAAACAATTCACTGGAAAAAAAACCCACAACTATTTGATAAAGGATTTGTAAATAACACACCTGCTGACATATTAAGAACAAGAGCAAAGGAAGTGGAATAGCTGGTCTGTATTTTGCCCAGCTTATAACCAAACAGGTTATCAAGCAAGATTTTGAGAGCATCTAAAAGAGGTATAGATGAGATATTTTCACATCTTGCTCTRCAAATCTACAGGCTTCTCTATGCTCTGGACAAATGAACTTGGCAACTGAGCCTGCTTTTCAACGCAGTATCAGAATACCTCAAAGCGTTCATCCCACCAGAAGAGAAAATAGGCACTTTTTGTGCTGATTTCCCATCACTTTTAAATGCACATAGTATTTGATTTTCTTCTTTTCTGTAAATACTGAAAATATTATAAATTCTTTTCTGGTACCACCTTCTTGAGACACGAATGATGGTTCTTCCGTCTTCCATTATGAAGCTCCTTCCCAAAGCCACTTAATTCCAGTCAGCTTCCAACCTAATGTAGAAGGGAAAACATACCAGCTCTAAAACTGAAGTGCCAGTAACCTTAACTACCACACGTGCCCTACTACTCAATCTTTAGCTGCAAAATGTACCCTTTCCCTCCACAACTAGTTTTTAGATGCAACCATAACATGGAAACATTGTTTATACTTTCTTTTTATGGAAGAAGCTGATTAACATAATACACAATACCTCCAGTCAACTGACTGGAAGAGGAAAATCTTTCAAATGAGTGACCACACGTGCTACTGAGGATCTCTTCCAACCTGCCACTGGGGCCAGGATGACACCACCAAATCTTGCAATTACGGTCATAAAAATGTGGCTTTGCATGCTGCAGCTTTATTAGCAGAAATTTTCTTTTCAGCACCTACTGCACATCCTTGAGCTTCACTGAATGGCAAGTTTAAGTTCATTACTACTTTCATTTTGTGTTCCTTATAGTTCAGGTACAAAGATTATCAAGAAATATAATGCATAACCTTGGCTTTGCCATATCATTACAGCTGTTTCTCTCAGCCTCAGCTCCAGTCCTACAGTCCTATACCTTGTATTTCTCCTTGTCAAGGTACTTCCAAAGGCCTAGAGCCAGCCAGCAGAGGAGAGACATAAGTATGAAGCAAATAACAGGCTATTTTAATCTGGTATCTCTGATGGCTAAAATATAACCCCCACAGAATTGACATCATTGTTTAATGTCATAGAGCCATTCCTTTATTCACACAGATCTTTCATTGTTTATTTTCAGTGAGTTTCACAAGTTTATATTGTGTGTACTTGGATAAAAATATCAAGCTGCTTGTACACTCAAATGTTACTAGTTTCACTGCTGGAAGATCCTGCAGCTGGCATGTTTGGTGGGCACTTACTGAAATTACTCTCTGTTAACCCTCCTAAATAGACTTAATTAACCTGGCAGACATGATACAGAAGATTCTATCTTTTTTATATCCATTCCATTATTATTTCAAACCACTTGTTATGCCACCTTATCCCACCCCAAACAGCTGATGCGTCTCTGACACAAACTGATCAGAGGCACTTGTCCCACTGTGCTCTGCTTCCATTTCCCCAGCTGCACGTCTGCTTCTCAGCAGCAAGGCCAGGCGGGACACTATGTCTCCCAGAGAACAACCCCATCCTGCAGCTGGTGACGGGTCTCTGTGGCAGTGCAATGCCATGGGAGTAGAGAAGGGGATTGCAAGGCAATGTGGAGAGAGGGTGTTGCTCTTTTTTCAAGCCTGCACAAGAAATAACTCCATATCTGGAAATGACACCCAAGGAAAGGGACAAAATAAGGTGAGACGCTCTCAGCAACCTCACCGTGCAGCATCAGCAGAACATGCGAAGCAGGGTGTGGGATTTCCCAAGGCTGAACCGGGAGAGAGCTGCTAGAGCTGATCTGGCAGCTTCCCGTCCACAGGGGTGGAATACAGTCATTGCTTGCTCTAGAAGCTTGGAAGGAAAGAGGCGTGCTGTGGGCAGTCGTGTGCATGCCCAGAGGCTGGCAGGGTGCACAACTGGAAATCAGGTTGCTTATGTTGCCTTCTAGCCTACCCTTTTAATATTTCTTGCCTAGAGCTTAATTTCTCCTTTTTCCTTCCTAATTTCCATTTTTCCCACTTCTCTGGTCTTGACCCTTTGTTTACTATGTTTCTATTCTTTTTTGATGTTGAAAAAAATACTGTGTAATCTCTCTCAGACTTTCTTTTCAGCATTTCTCATCTTCCTTGCAGTCACAATAGAAAAGACCTCAGCCTTTGCTTTTTCAAGGTAGGGTTTGTTAATGATATTTTTCTTAAAACACACCATTCAGTAATGTAGAAATGCAAGAATTTCAAACCTGAAAGAAGTAAAACAAATATATGGGCTCTGAAATTCTCAAACACTGCTTGCATTTTAATGTTTCATGATCTGCAATATCACTCACGGTATTTTTCAAAGTTATGTGTAATGAAGGTGACCTTTTCACTTCTCAGGAAAAACCCTAAATAATTAATTATCTGTCTGGTACTAATGTCAATAAACATAGTCATCATTTCTTGAGCTTTCTGACAGCAGTGGGGAAAAAGCAACACATTTAGGTCTCATGAACTTCATTTGCTGAAACTGGCTTTCTTTGGATTTACAATGCTCTCTTGTGGCCTGATCAGGCATCTACAATACAATAATATTCTGCTACCCTAAGAATATCCTTAGTCTTTTTGGCCACTACAGTCATTCTGGAATTGCCACAGAATGCTGCAGATGTCAGAATCTGCCAAAACAGATGGTTTTAGAGATGTGTGTTCTCTTTTTTTTAACTAGAAAAGTTACCTAAGTCATCCATTTATCAAAAACACCTTCCAAATACTTAACTGTTTGAAAACCGTGTGAAAAAAAAATGTTTCCTCCTGGTGTTGAAAGAGTAATTTAATATGACCTTTTTTTTTTGATCAGTGTTAATTTCTAGCATGGATTTTACATCTATCATTCATAGGTTTTCAGATACATCACCAAGCCTCCTTGAGAACCGTGGGTTCAATGTTAAAAAACAAATGCATCGAATTGAGAAAAATGCTTCATCCTGCCAGTGTGTTCTCAGCCCAAATCCACCTCATCGCCCCTCCATTTGAAATGGGCACCGAGCAAGGTTTATAGACCCGCATTTCCTCATGCCATAAGGTGGGGTACGGGAGTGCACGCGAGGCAGCCACGGCAGGGCTGTAGGCAGGCCTGTACCACAAAGCCATGCTCTGGTGACACTCATGTCCCCATGACAGGGCACAGGAGGGTTAACTTCAGGATGAAAGATGCTTTTGGAGTGTCAAATTCTTTCCATTTTATTTTGGTATATAACTGTCATTACATATCTTTAATTTGCATGAATATGCGTTTGGTTCTGCCATATCTGTGACCATTCATACGCCACTTTTTTGGAACAGAGCAGTGAATTAATTCAGAGTAAGACTGATTTTTAAGAGAATCCTTACAAAAAACTTCGATTTTACTGCATAAGCATATTGAAATGTCAGTATTACATTAGTCAAGCCACAGAAAAGACTATACTGCTAACATTTAAACTCAAGTTTTTAATACAGTGTTGTGTTGTGTAGCATTTTGGTGTGGGTCAGCAGCTGCTCCTCTCACACGCTGAAACAACTGTGAGCTTTAATGCAGTGAATCATCTTTTTGCCAGTAGCCTTGCAGAGGGGCTGTTTAAGTTTCTTTTTGATCTAGTTGGCTTAAAAAATGCAACCACATTTCTGCACACTTTGCAATTCCTCTTGGTTTTATTCTTTGGTGTTCCTTTGGTTCATTGTTAAAACCAAAATTGGTGGGATAGCTTTCAAAGAGCACTTTATGAAAGGCAGGAACATCTCRACACTGGTATCAATATGAAATAGCTATAAGAGGCTCTTTAGCATTTCAGACAAGAAGATTTCAGAAATATACAGATTGGATCTCTGGGCTAAAAGACCAATAAAATCTAGGGGTTTTTGGAAAGGCAAGGCAGCCAGAAGGAAATACATTAAATTGGAATGTGAGAAATCCTGAAGAAACAAAGGCCAGGGGTCAACACAGTCTTCTGAGTTAAGTGAGTGCACTGCTATGCTGACAGAGTAGTTTATGGCTCTGATGCCACTACACACAACTTGAAGACTGGTCCCTCTCTTAATTGAAAAAGCTGTGTAAAATATTACAAAAGTCATAGAATACTCTTATGGACATGGAAGGAAAGGCTTAGGCTCCATGTATGTGACCACAATATGTACCTTAACCAAGTCTAACTTGCCCTTTGATAACACCCATTTTAGAGCCCCTGGCAGCAAGCATTAGTGGGAACAGACAGCAAGTGCCACTTTACTTGCCACCATTACCAATGGAATTGGAGTCTCAAAAATAAATTGCCTCTATGCTTAAAGGCATGAATTGACAAGGCCCCTTCCTGTGAGTCCTACATCCTTCTCTCACATTAAATAAGAGAATCACTCTTAAAACAGAAAAAGCATTTGAGTGCTATATTGCATTTCCTCAATCTTATCCAGAGGTATACTGATAGACCTCACAAAAGATTGGCAGCAAACCTAAATTTCAGTGTATCACAATGGAAGCTTAGAAAAATTTTTGAAAGAGTACAAAAAAAGAGTTAAGCAAAATATTGAGCTTTAAATTACTGTTTCTGGCAACTTAAAGTATGAGAAGTTATACTATACTATACTATACTGAACTATAATATACTATACGATACCATGCTATAGTTATAGTATACATTATACAACTTTTTTTTCCTTCAGAATTTTGGATAATGTTGCAGCAATAATATAAACTGATGCACACTTCTATTTTATATCTGGGTTTTTTTATATTAGCAGAAGATACACCTGTTTTTCTCAAAGTAGAAAGTCATATAGGCAGACAGTGAGCAAATGAAAGTTTTAGTTATCTCTCTACATTGTAAACTATGGCAAAACTTTATAAGTGAATTGACAGATTATGGATTTTAATCATATAAATGTTGTTGAGTATCTTAGAAAGCTTTATTTCTTCATCATTCTTTTACTAGTTTTATAGCAGAATATTTGTCTTCAGTTTTATATATAAATATGTGACTGGTCTATGTGATTGATTTGTCTCTTTTTTGAATGCAGCTTAAAATGTAAAGATTTGATCTCACTGTCTCTTGAAAAGCAAGAGTATAAGGAATTAAAGGTGGCTGATGTTACAGACAGATATGTAAATATTACACTTTCTCTTAAAAATTGCACATTTGTTTTGGATCTCTTCGACGCTCTGCTTTCTTATGAAAGGCTTCCAAACAGAAAGTTACTTTTCTGTAGTGAATACATGGAAAGTATGACAATGTGAATGAAAAAGCAAAGCTCATCACTCCTGTATATTGATGGTAATAAATGAAATATTTTATGAGTCATAAGTCTCTTCAGACATATAAAACCATACTAAAGATTAAGTGATTTTCCAAAGTTTAGGCAGAAGTTGCTCGATATCAGAATCACAAGATAGTCATATGCTGGCAGATACAGTCATATCTCACTTTCATAATACTGAATGCAATATTCTAACCCTTTTACTTTAACAGGAAAAAAATCAGTTGCAACAGCGTACTCTTTGTTTCATGTTTTTTTTGCTAATGAGACTCCATTTTCAGCAAAAAATCTTTTGCTTCCTTTTTTTTCTTCTTAGTCATACAAGATAGACACGTGTGGGTCTTTGCTGGAATTTTTAGGGGGTCATTTTGATGATTCTCAGAGCTTTAGAATGAAGAAGTCACAAAACAACTGCCAGTCCTAGACACAGTTTGGCTATATTTTACGAGATTCGGCCAATATACCACTCTGCTACAGCATCTTAGATCTAGTCTCTTTCCCTTCTTTTATTACACTCTTAGGTCTGATAAAGGCTGGATTTCCCAAGTGTGATGAGTTGTCACAGTCAMACAGGTATTACATGATTTGGAATTCATCCGTGCCTGAGTACCCTGGGACTGCAAGGTTCATTTCACGTAACTTAAAAGCTGAGAGGCACAATTAATATGAAGTCAAATGATTAACAATGTCATATGCTATAATTTTTTTTTCTTTTAAAATTTCACATATAATGGCTACTAACAAAGGTCCTATCGCCAAAATYATATACAACATAAGTTTATCATATCTTAACTATACTCACGGAAGAGGAACTTACAGGTCTGTTTAATTTGTTTATATTTGTCTTTCTATTTCTTTCTGAAGACACAAATTAGAAGGTCACCTTTCCAAACATAGTTATTTAATTGCAATGTCCATTTCATACTTTCCTCCAGTAGTGTACATGTATGGATTTTTTTACATTACAATTGAAATTATTCATTTTAGTGCATGAGACATCAGTCTCTTTATGTTTCTTTGCCCACTCCTTCCCTTTCATTTACACTTTTTCATTGCTCCCTTTCAAACCCTTCTGCACTGCTCCATTTTCAATCAGTCTTATTAYTCCAACCTGTCTCCTTTATCTTTCTGTCTATATTTTTCATTTGACATCACGTCCCCTATCTTGTTAAATTCTATTTTCCTTTAATTTCATTTGCATTCCCTCCAATGTGATTTTACCCACCTCATTCATTTGTATTGTTATGTTCTGTTTAACCCAATATTTTCCAGAGTTTATTTTCAGTTCCTTTCAGATTCTCATTTTTTCAGTTTCATTCTCAAAGCATTTTTTGTGGAGAGGGAGAAGGGGATACCTTTATATGTGAGGATATTTTAGCCATTTCAGAAAGGATTTTTTGCCATTTAGCTAATCTTTACCTTGGATTTTAAGACAAAATATCAAGACTTTCATGTAAATTTCAAATCTAATGAGTATCTACAGTGTAAATTAGAAATTGGTAGATTTAGTAGCAGTTTTAGTAGTAGTCTTCAACAGGTAAACATTATGCAAATGGGTGAAAATAGAATCATAGAATAGAATCATGGAATAGTTTGGGTTGGGAGGGACCTTTAAAGGTCATCTACTCCAACCCTCCTGCCGTGGCCAGGGACATCTTCAACTAGATCAGGTTGCCCAGAGCCCCGTCCAACCTGACCTTGAATGTTTCCAGGAATGGGGCATCTACCACCTCTCTGGGCAACCAGAGACCAGTGTCTCACCACCCTCAGCGTAAAAAATTTCTTCCTTATATYWAGTCTAAATCTACCCTCTTTTAGTTTAAAACCATTACCCCTTGTCCTGTCGCAACAGGCCCTGCTAAAAAGTTTGCCACCATCTTTCTTATAAGCCCCCTTGAAGTACTGATAGGCTGCCGTAAGGTCTCCCCGACGCCTTCTCTTCTCCAGGCTGAACAACCCCAACTCTCTCAGCCTTTCTTCATAGCAGAGGCATTCCATCCCCCTGATCATTTCCGTGGCCCTCCTCTGGACCCACTCCAACAGGTCCATGTCTTTCTTGTGCTGAGGGTTCCAGAGCTGGACACAGAACTCCAGGTGGGGTCTCACCAGAGCAGAGTAGAGGGGCAGAATCACCTCCCTTGACCTGCTGGCCACGCTTCTTTGGATGCAGCCCAGGGTACGGTTGGCCTTCTGGGCGGCGAGCGCACATTGCTGGCTCATGTCCAGCTTTTCATCCACCAGTACCCCCAAGTCCTTCTCAGCAGGGCTTCATCCCCCCCAGCCTGTATTGATACTGGGGGTTGCCCCGACCCGGGTGCATGACCTTGCACTTGGTCTTGTTGAACCTCATGAGGTTCACACGGGCCCACTTCTCCAGCTTGTCCAGGTCCCTCTGGATGGCATCCTGTCCCTCAGGCGTGTTGACCGCACCACTCAGCTTGGTGTCATCTGCAAACTTGCTGAGGGTGCACTCGATCCCACCGTCTATGTCATTGATGAAGATATTAAACAGTACTGGTCCCAATATGGACCCCTGCGGGACACCACTCGTCACCAACCTCCATCTGGACATTCAGCTGTTGACCACTACCCTCTGGATGCGACCATCTAACCAATTCCTCACCCACCGGACAGTCCACCCATCAAATCCATACCTCTCCAGTTTAGAGAGAAGGATGTTGTGGGGGACTGTGTCAAAGGCCTTACAGAGGTCCAGACAGATGACATCTGTAGCTCTTCCCATGTCCACTGACGTAGTCACTCCATTGTAGAAGGCCATTAGGTTGGTCAGGCAGGACTTGCCCTTGGTGAAGCCATGCTGGCTGTCTCAAATCACCTCCCTGTCTTCCATGTGCCTTAGCATAGCTTCCAGGAGGATCTGTTCCATGATCTTCCCAGGCACAGAGGTGAGACCGACTGGCCTGTAGTTCCCCGGGTCTTCCTTTTCCCCCTTTTTAAAAATGGGGGTTATGTTTCCCCTTTTCCAGTCAGTGGGAACTTCACCAGACTGCCACAACTTCTCAAATATGATGGATAGTGGCTTAGCAACTTCATCTGCCAGTTCCTTCAGGACCCATGGATGGATCTCTTTGGGTCCCATGGACTTGTGCACCTTCAGGTGTCTTAGATGCTCTCAGACCTGATCTTCTCCTACAGTGGGTGGCTCTTCATTCTCCCAGTCCCTGCCTTTGCCTTCTGCAGCTTGGGCGGTGAGGCTCGAGCACTTGCCGGTGAAGACCAAGGCAAAAAAGTCAGTAGTTTTTAGCAAAAGAGAGTAGGATAGTCTATGTATGTATATGTAAATAGATCTTACTACATAGCTGTTCTTTTGACAATATGATATAGCCATTTCCCCTCACAAACTGTGTGTTAGCTTCCTTAAAGAAAAGACCAGCCTTTGAGAAGGAAGTTAAGCACAGGGATTTCTGCTGACTTAGAGATGCTACGTGCTTCTCCTTGAATTCCATTTGTTTTCTCTTGGTCTCCATCTTGTCTGTGCACATCAATGCAAAGCTGTAGGTGTTATGTCCTGATCTCCATGAAATCTTTTCGTCTTAATGATTAATGTTGACATGGCAAGATTAAAGGAAGGATTTTTGGGATGTCAGTAAAGCCTTTTCTTTTGGCATAGAGATTTTATTCTTTCTCACTATTGAATGATATGGTAAGTAATGTATGATACCATACATACGCTTTATGCCAATTTAGGTGAATGCCTTCATAACACTTTAAGACGTAGTAATAGATGAGGAATGAGAAACCACACAACACAAATATTTCTAAGGCAGACTTGAAAGGTAACTGATCCAAAGATGATTTAATAAAAAATGATGGAGTGAATTACACAACTGTAAAGGAAGCAAAAGAAGGTTCTTCTCCCTTCTGGTCTCCCTCCACCCCCTCCACACACACTCATCTTGGCTTTAGGCTGTCTGTCTTGCCAATATTCCTCCTAGTGTGTCAATGTCACAGATTATGAGTGACAGAAGTAGTGTACTTTGGCAGGGCCAGATGTGGCTGGAGGTACTTTTTCCCTCATCTTCAGTAAATGATTGACTTTCAGGTGGAAATCCCAACGTGGGGATCATGACCACCCAAACATGTATCTACACATGAAGACCTCTAAGAGGCAGTTCACCACAATATATTTGTATTTTAGCACAGGAGGGAGGTGGTTGCTGGCTTTTGCTGTGTTTGATTATACTTGGTGATCAGTTCTGTAGACCTTCAGTTCAACTTTCAAGGAGCTCCGCAAAGCGACTGTAAGTTATTTTCTGAGATGGATGTGATTTGGTTCAGTGCTGCCTAGCAGACCACATTTTCATATCTTGACTACAACATGGGGTTTATTGAGCAAGTCTGTGTAACCTTTTCTTCTGTACTCATGTGCTACCAGAAAAGGGAGATCTAGGAAGTTTTGAGTGTAGTGACTTCTTTATTCCTGTCTTTCTGTGCTTAGATGACATTACATAAAGAAACTATAATTTTATGACAAGGAGATCAGTTTTAAAGATGTAGCTTGAGTCCACTAAAAGTGTTTCAACTAAGCCTATTTCAGTCCATGCTGAAATTGCCAATACCTGATTCTTTAGCAAAGTACTGATTCTAGCTCCAGTATTTGCATTTAGAGAGGACTTAGGGACCATAAATTTGCATCTGACCCTGCAAGTCCTGATTATGTGACTCACCCAAGTTACTTCATTTCTGGAAACCATATAATCTTTCATTGAAAGGAAGACGACAGGCTGTTTTCTGTCTTTCACTGCCATGATTCTGTCTTTGTAGACTCATTAATAATCCTAAAACTAATTCTCATCTATATGCAGCTAACAAATGCACCTAAATCAAAGTCACACTTCAGAGCAGGACTGCTGATGATCTCTGGGGGAAGTGGCATCCAAACAAGAATGTTGAACATGACTTCCTACATACTCCCTGTGCTGGCCTGAGACAAGAATGACTACATGACTAATTCATTTTCAAAAACAGCACTGACCAAACAGACAGATTCTTCTTTCCTTTTAAAAATAACATTTTAAGTGATCAAAGGGTGCCTATCACTGTGTCAGACAGAACAGGGCACTGGCTGAAGTAAACTGATAAAGGAAATGCACTTGCTGCTCAAGGCATGGAGAAAAACCAAGACCTAAGCTTCAGATTACAAAAGGCAATGACTTGTCACATGTCACTCACCAGGAAAGTCCCTTTGATAAGACAATGATAATAGATTATCCCATTCATTACACTTAGTGTTTTTCTACAGGTTTACTTTGGGTTTCAAAAAATAGAAGCAGCAAAACAGCCCGCATACATTATGAGAAGGTAAATTTAAATAAGTAAAGGCCTTAAATAAATAAATAAATCCTCATTGTTTCTCTCTAACAAGGCACTTGGCTGAGAGTAAATGTGTTTTCTCTTGATTTCTGACTGTCATGTCAACCTTTACATGGAGAAGAAGCAGCTGTGGTGATTCTTCAGCTCTTACTGACCAGTGCCAACCCCTTCCACATCATACTCTGAGATCAGGATTTTTTGTGGAGCATGGAATAAATCGGCAGAAATGAAACACCATCAATGTCTCATTACAAGCTAGGGAGGAAGAGTGTGCAATACCAGAGTACAGAATGTATTTGTCAGACACAGCAGGAACACAGCAAGAAAAGTTTGTATTATTACAATTTTATTACTCCAGACCAGGGTCCCAGTCCTTAGTATAGGGTTTGGCTGTGTAATAGAAAAGCTAGGAAGATGCAATGGTGTAGGCCATGAAGCCACTCAGTCAATCCCTGAGGAGTTCATGTGTTAACGTAATACAGTTAAAATTTTCCTTTCCTGCTTAAAATGCCTTTTAAGGTGATCCAATGAACTGGGACAGCTCTTTCCTCTGATAAGTGCCCTAGTTTACCTCCAATCCTGTAGGCTCCAGGTACAGACTATAATTGCAAGCCTTACAAACTGTCCCTGCAGCTGTTTTCTCAGGAGGAGAGGACAAATCCTTCTGCTCCCCACAAATGAGTATCTGACAGGAAAATTCTGCAAGAACAACAGAAGCCACTTTCCTCAGCTGCTTCTTCCTTACACCCTCCACACACACACCCCCAAATGGGTTTTTGTAGAAGGAAGGTGTGATCAAGGTACCAAGAGGTAATAAGACACGGAGTGACAGTATTTTTTAGCTGAATCATGCCCTTAAACATTCAGCCTACACATTAATCATTGAGTGACATCAAGGATTCACTTCAAAATTGGATCTGACTAGTGCACTTAATTTACCTACTGCACCAAACAGCTGTTCAGCTTCTGTTGAATTTGAAAGCAAATGTAATTAGTGTGTGTTCACTGCTGCTTCCTCATTACGTTGCCAGCCCATATCATTGGAACAGTTAATTACTGCGGAGACAATGGCTTGACTTACCTGATATAGTACATGATTATTCATCATTGATTCATTTTTTTCTTCTTCACTGGTAATTTTGTTAACATCCCTGACAGTACTTAACAGTGAATCCCCATGATCTTTTACATTATTATGTCTTCTCAAATGTTACTCAAATTCTCCAGGTAGCTTACTTCTCTAGATTTTAATGAGACATGAGGTATAACGTCAGTTGACACTGTGTGTAACTGGAGAAATAACTTGATTATGTGGTCCACAGCAAAATGTGCTATTCATTCACTGCCCATCTCAGCTGCCTTTGTACTTGGGGACTTCCCCCTTGCTCACAGACCAAAGGCCTGCTGATCGAATCACCTTCTTTCAGCGATGGCTTAAAAATAATGCTGAGAAAAGGAAAGATTATTCCATAATTAGTCTTGTTCTCAATAGACCTGCTCCACTCCTACACAGGTTTTTTTGATGGCTTTGAGTGTGGTTTTTTAGCTCCCCTGTGCCTCAGTACTCCATCACTAAAATGGAGGTAGCTGACTTCCCAGCCCTGCCTACCAGATGTCATGGGTTCCTCTCAGATACAGCCTCTTTTCTCAAAAGGAAGCTCTGTCTGGCTGAAATCTGAGGACTCTACATTTATCGGTGACCTCCAGGCTGGTGAAGGACAAATTGCACAATACATCTGCCAGTCTTGGATATTTCTGCAGTGCACGTGCAGATCAGCTGGGCTGTGCTGGCACAGTAATGCACCATACTTCTCAGAAATGCCAGATTTAGTCATTTGCTGCACATGTTTGACATTATTGCCAGGCATATGCAAAATAGCCCTAAGCTGTCCTGCTGCATCCTTCACCCATCACGTTGCAGATATACCTGGCTACTCTGGCAAAGGAAGGTCACCTAAGTTGTTAAGACAGCTTTTAGTAATTTGCACAGTGCTGCACATTCATTTGTCATCTTTTTCATACCTGAAAACTTGTAACTCTTCCTGGAAGAAAAAAATGTAAAGAACCAAAGAAATGCAAAAAAAAAGTGTATGACAGTTTAGGATAGAGAAGCTATGGAAAATTCTTAGCAAAAACGCTTGAATAAAAAGGAATTTTTGAAGAAGTGTGATGTTCAGGGATATTCTGAAGGAATTGAAACACTGCTCCTAAAGCAATTCAGGAGGCAGCTACCACAGCACTATGCTGGCACTTAGAGGTCAGTAAAGTATAATTGAAAGGACTTCTCTGCCATCTGAAAGAGACTCCGTATTTTACAAAGGCTTTGCATGATCTGAGAGATCAATACTTGATATTTATTTGGTTTGCTCATTCTTTCTTCTCACGGGTATACTTCCCTCTTTTTATCTGACTCTCCTACATGAAACTTTCTTATCATTATACATTTCACAAAGAATCCCCAACAAAAAGGCTGCATGAGCAACTAAGCAGTCCACAAACAATGAACTGTAAAACAATATCTGATCTGTACATCAAACCCATGTGGTAGCTAGGAGCTGCATAGAACAGCAGATATTTGCTTTTACATGCTATACCGTTCAGTCTGACTTTCAGTAGGCTCTAAAGCTGTTTCAGTATTAGCTCTTTTTTTTTTTTTTTTTTTTTTAAACTGCTTTTGACCTCAAGGTTATTTTTGGGTACCTCCTTTCATTCCATAAGGAAAAAGTGTTCGAGTGAGAAAAATCACCGCGTGGAATGTAGGTAATCTGGCAGTCACAGATCAAGTTAAACTTAAGGCAAAGTTACCTTTCACCTCCTTAAGGCTGCAGCTTCTGCAGCCTGCTCAAGTCATTGAAAAAGCTTGAACTTCACGTCAAAGCAATCTACTCTACATGGGGATAAATAAACTGGGGATTAGGCAATTTCAAAATAGGTAATTGTCTGAAATGAGCAATTTCTAGCAGCTAGTATAGCCAGTGTTATCACCCACATAAATATTGACTCATTTATTAAGAGTAATTAATGAGGAAACGAAACTGCAATAAAGGAAAAAAAAATGAAAAGCAATCTTCTTAAAGGTCCTGAAGGCCTCTCTTTTCTATATTCTGTGTTTGTCAATGCTCTAAACTGGATTTTGCAATGCACATTTTCTCTGCTGATCTTTAAAATTTCAGCAAAGCATTTCATAGTTATTTCAACTCATGAATTATGCAATAACACATGACAGGAGCAATTCATTCATATCTCTGCTTCACCAGGAGTCAGAGAAGAGAAAAGAAAAGCCTCAGCTCCAACTTGAGATTTTTTTTGTCCAGCACACAATCTCTCAAAATGGTACCTCAGAGATTTACTCTGCAAAATGATAAGGACACATGCACAAAAGGTACAGGAGCAGAATGGCTGAACTGAGGAGGAAGGACAAGTGCACAGTAACGTGGCACCACCTTTTGCTTCTGGGAAATGACGCAGCCTTGAAGGAATTTCAGGGCACACATTCCAGCTACATCTGCCTCTTCCTCCTGCCTCCATTCCCTTGTCATCCGCCTCTTCCAGCTCTGAATTTTCTTCCAGACTTCAATCCACTCCAAGGCACTACTAATCTCCCCGTTAATACTGCCAGTGCTTTAAAGCAGTAGTCCTGAGACCTTCTTAGAAGATAGGGAAATGCCATAAGCCCCATTTTAGAAATGAGAAACAGCAGCTGAAACACAAACAGTAGTAATCTGCTGCAGAACTGGGACTTGTTTCTCAGGATGAAGAAACATGAAACATGTTTCTCAGGATGAAGTGAATCAAGCCTTAACCATAGAGTTACCTTTCATCTTGAAATTCTGCTATTTGGACTCTTGCTCTATCTTGGGTGAACAGGATGTAAGGTAATCTTTAGAGTTTTAAGGATGTGACTCTTCCGAGGTTCAAACATCTCTCCACTTGCAATATAGGTTATCACATATTTGTTGTCCCCACAAAATATTTGTTTTCTTTACTGAAATAGGACCAGCCACAGAATGCTTGTTAGTTGTGATTTTGCAACAGGCTACCTCCTCTTGCAAGTCTTTATTACTTCCACTTCAAAAGATATCAGCTGGTCATACTGGTTACTCATTCTTGTTCCTGGTCACGCTTATAATATGGGACTCAGCATTTTCATCTTATCACCTGCATCTATCACATCTGCCATGAGGAACAGTGAGATATTTGGGATCAACAGTAGTTGTTTCCCAGATGTCATGAATATCTAAATCTTCTTGAAGTTATTTACTAAGTACCTAGAGCTTTTTCAATAGCTGTGTGGATAAGAGGATAGGAGGATAGCAATGGATAAGAGGCTAGGACCAAACTGATACAAAATAAAATGAGATAGATGCTTCATAATGAGTAAATGAAGCTGACATGAAGTTTTAAAGAGCAGGGGTAGCAGTGGAAAAATCTATGACCTGAATTTTAGAAATTCACTGACTGATTTAGAAGTTTTGAAATTACACATAATAAAATTACAGCATAATTTGAGTAAAATACATCAATTTTTTCTTCTTTTTTTCCCCTGGACAGATACATGTCAGGACATAATACACAGTACAATGCGTATAACTTGTTAGGAGGAAAAGAACTGTTCTAAAGGGTGTAGATGAGGCACTAGAGAGAAGATTTGTCCTGTTTTAATATCAGCATTCAACATCTTGGCAAATATTTCCTTCAATGAAGAATCAGCCTGATTTCAGCAATATGAGTTATGCCCGGATTAGCAGATGAAACAGAGCCAAGGCACAGGATTACAAATGTCTACACAGCTTCATTTTTAGTGTTTTCCTAGCATGGCTTTGGACTGTAAGCATTAGCATTCTCCCAGCTAAGGCCTAGACATGGTTCAGCATTTTACAAGACTGTTTCTAATAGGCAGTTTAGCTGTAGCCACCCTATTTTAGAGAAAAAAGATCAGTTTACACATGAAGACATGAGTCAGTTGTGATGCTGAGCCTCAAGGCAGTCTCTAGCCTCTTCCATGTAGTAACATATATATCTATATCTATACATATACAATTTATCTGTGGTGATACAGTCTTCTCAGTGTTATTATCCAGCAAATTATCCATAAACTCTGGTGGCAGTGGTCAGTCCAGGAAAGGTCTCTCTGTCTCTTATAGCAGTGAAGCTAAAAGATGTAATTCACTAAGAACTAAAGCACAAGGAAGAACTAGAGGAAAATGCAGTATAGCATGAAGCCAGGCTTCTTGATACACGCTACCCACAAGCACAGACATGTGGGGAACCAAAACGCAATCTGAGCACAGGTGAAGGAATGAGGGTAGATCCTCAACAGCCTCTCTGGGGAAGGCTGGTGAGATGCTGGTGAGACCACACTACCAAGTCGCAGCTCTGTGGCAGAACGAGCAGTATTAAACAGAACAAGACTGTAGAGAAACACTGCGCTTATATCCCCAAAAAGGAAGCAGAATGAGATACTTGTACCACAAAATTGAGCTCCCTGGCATCTTCATGTAGCATTGGAGGCATAAAAATTATCTCCCTAGAGACAGTTATTCGTGGTGTACTTCATACCACCCTGAAGAGACGATTACTGAAGGAAACACTAATCCTGCGTAAGTGTCTCTAAACAGGAAGAACAGGAAAAGTACATGAGCAATGACAGCCACTATTGCAGAGGAAACATTCAGGACCATGGAAAAGAAAGTTAGAGAGACAGATCAGCAAAAATTCAGCTGATTCAAAAATCAGCCATACTACCATAGCTATAATTGGACTTTGGGATCAATGACGGATCCAGTTCTAGCCAATGTGCAGAGACAGCTGCAGCTCACTCCCACTGGTACCGAGAGGCAGCACAACATGAGGGTGAAGAAGTGTGGCCAAGTGCTGGCAATATGCAGTAAAACAGCTTTGAAACCAGCAGGCGGACATGGGCTGTTAACACAAAAATTTAGAAAAAAAACAATCAAAGCTACTATCACTTGAAATGTACAGCAGTTAATGCAAAGGTGGTACCATTGCCAGAGAACGTTACTAAAGCAAGCCACCAGTCTGGTTGAAATACAATGTCTGACTGTTCCCACCATGAAAGGAAAAGATAATAGTCACTCTGTGCCCTCTCTAGCAGCCTAACAGAGACATACTGTAAGGACATCGACTCCTCCAGCACATGCTGTAGTCAGCCGAAGGCTCTCGCAGGAGCTAGTAAGAAAGCCGAAGTGCAGATATCCCTCAGGCCTGGTGGAGCTGCTGAGGAAGGAACTGGGGAGAGCAGAAAGCCCAGACACCCTCACACTCACAGAAACCAGAGTTGGCAGCTGTGCCTTTTCATTTTTGCAGCCTTTAGCATTTTTACGGTGGTGAAAAGCCCTCAAGAATGTCTTGGATGTTTGGGAAACCTCCCATCAGGGAACAGAGCCCTGCAAAGGAGTCACTATGTGGTAATCCTGAAGATATACTGCTTGATTTGTCTGGGACTAAAAAGGTCTCTGTTTGCAATGTCGAAAATAGGTTCTGGCATGCTGAATCACCCAGCCCCTGACAATCTGTGCTACGCCTTTTGCCAGGTACCACTGAAGAAAAAAAATGTCTCCAGACATCAGCCTGCCCTCAAAGCTATTCCAGCAATAACAGATAAAGACAGAACAGGACTTTCAGACATCAGGCCTGCAGCTGGCAACAGTTATTGTCTAAGGCAATTGGAGAAGATAGCTCAGGCTGTCTTTATCAAGCTTAACAGAGCCAGAAGCAGAGTACTAGTCTGAATGCAAAGGAGCTGGAGCTCAGGAGAAGAGAGATCTTCACTATCAGAAATCTCTGGGGTCCTGGGAACTTCCAAACAGACCTTGAGAAATGAAAAGACCAAGTTCTTGAAGTCAATGCAAGAAATTACAAGAATAGCCAAGTACAGAGTTTGCCTGGGATCCAGCATGCAAGTAATACATAATGTTAAATGAAGGAACGAAGAACAGGCAATACAGGTGGCGAACCAGCCTTGTAGCACTACTATCATTCTGAGCAGCAGGGGTTACAGAAGGTCCTAAGGTCTCAGGATGAAACAGAAGAGTAACACTGAAGCAAACCCAGCACCTCTCACTTTCTGTTACCAGAGCAAAATGATGAATTTATACTGAAATAGAGAACCAGCTCTATGGAGTGACATCATCTGTTCATTTTGGAGCACAAAGATAAGTGTCCCAGCTGTTAGCAGTACAACTACAGTGCATGCCACTGAGATGCCAAGAGTTGGATAGATGTAGAAAAGAACTCATGAGCTGGAATCCTTCGAACAAATAAATATGCAATTGATAAATAAACAAAGAGAGACACTCACTGATCCACTAATCTAAGATAACTGCCCAAGGAAGTTACATTTTGTGGCAGATATGCCACATGTATTTCTGAGTACTGAGTTCAGCAGCTGAGGGCAAAGTCTCTGCTGTCCCACACACTTATTKCTGCCCGATAGAGCCCTGGACACAGCCGTGGCTGCCAGGCAGCAACACCGTACTCCAGGGCTGGCCACCATGTAAAAACTGATTGCCACAGCCTACTGCCGCTTCCTGCACCCAACACACTTGAAGGCGAGGGGAGCGAACAAGTTTTGCCTACCGGGCAACAAGCAACTGTCTGCGCTTTTAAAGGAAGAAATCAGAAAAAGTGTAACAACGTAGCTGGTTATGTAGGTGTGTAGGAAAAGTGGCCAGGAAGAGGAAGTGTCATATAGATACATAAACCTAGTCCAAAGGTAGGAAGTTGTTCATATCAACCAGTTCAATCTAATATCAAAGAGTGTATGATGATGGGGTTTACATATGCAGTTTCTGGCAGGGCAGTCGCTACCTCAAGGACACTCAGTCAAAAATCAAGGTGGTGGGGAACCTGAAGGTACATTTGGCAAGGTAAGGCATGATCGAGAGTGGACCATGGGCTTCTGCAGAATGGAAGAAAAACTTCAACCATTGCGTGAAGTGTTTGGTATGAGAATATGAGAAGCGAAACCTAGGCAAAACATAGATGGCCAAATCCAAATACTCTAGTCCACCAACTAGAGTAATGGGACAAGCACATAAATTAAAAAAAGGTATCAAAATATTTCTTATTGTATTTAAAAAATCTATGAAAAGTGAAAAATCTATGAAGCTACAGCAGGCTGTGGATAAAGTTCACGTCAGTATAAATGATAATTTAATAATACAAATTACACTCTGTATAATCCTTTATTGACCGAAAACTCTAAATAAATACAATAACAATTGCTACACAGGCAATACTTGTGCAACATTTGGAGACAGGAACACAGACTGTTGGAGAGAAGGGTACCACAAGGCTTAATTAAAAATACACTTAAGAATGAAGGTTTTGAAAATTTCAGTCTTAATCTCGTCATGCTTCAGTTGCTACTTTGTAAAATAGGGATAATGACACTTTCTTTCCCACAAATACTTGTCAGGTGATTGAAGTATCAGTGTTTGAAATATGGTCACAACTACTGTATGTCAGAGTATGTACAAACATAAGTATATTTAGATACATAAACACATTGTAAATACATGTGTACAATACGTGACAAATAAGTGTACATGTCTGTCATGTAAACACACACACGCAAAGACATGCATTCCCCAGAGCAGGAAATTTCGAATGACACCTTCATGTCCCCCTTTGCYGTAGGCAACAAACAAGAACGACCAAAAAAACCCCCCAAAAGTCGTAGGTCTCAGCCACATTACAAAACTCGGGAAGTGATTTAGCCATTTGGTGGCCGTTGCCAGCGCCCCGCTACTTCTCTTCCCCAGKGTCCCCCCCCACCACCACCAGCACGGCGTGGTGCGTGCTGGAGGTCTCAAGCATCCCCAGTTCACGGGCCGGCCACACGGTGGGGCGGCTGGCACAGGCCTGGCTCCGGCCGGCAGCCGCCTCCCGGCTGTGGCTGTGCCCAGCAGATGGCTCTTTCCAACCACGTAACACTTGGGCAAGCCCTCGCTTCACTCCCTGGATCCCAAGGTCAGCGTTTTCAAGTCTTTTGTTCCTCTTATGAACAATGCCAGTGGCATACTGGAAGGTCAGGAAAACGTAATACGATGCAGAAAGCGTTGCTTTCCAGAGCGTAATAGCTTTCGCTGGGATGTAACACACTTCTGTTTAATGAATGCTTGTCACAGTACTACACACATAAACYGAGTTATATTTATTGGACTAGAATCACATCTCAGTTCTGCTTGAGTAAATCTGAAATAGCTCAGCTGTAGCCAATGGAGATACCACAGATGGGAATGACAGGGTAATTTGGCCCATTGTTAAAATATCTTCGTGTAGAAACAATGTAGGAAAATTGAACTATGACCAGGTTCCTTCATTATGGGCTAAACTGACTCTAAATTGAACCCTCTTAAGTCGGTGAAGTTACGCAGGTGTGAAGGAGAGAGCACACAGAAGCCAGCCTTGTTTGAACTACTTGATCCAAAAGGAACCATTTTGCATCTTATTAATAAATGCAAGTTTATTTGCAATGAACATTATTTTATATATATATGTATCAAAATTAGAGATGGGCTTAGACCTCTAAGAGACCCACTTCAAAGCTCCTTGACTTATTGGAAAGTTCAGACTGAATCAGACTTYTGTGGTTCAATCATCATCTCTTTAATAGGCTTGAACTGGAATTACAAACCTGAATTAACCAAAACATGGAGGAACACTTAGTTCTGTAACATGTCCTAAAAGCAAACCCATTTTATAATCTTTCTGAATCTCAGAAGTTTAGATCCTATTACAGAAATGTAGTTGATAAGTCTGACTTAAAGTTACTGATTTTAGAAAAGTCGTATTTATTGGTGCAAAACCTTCAAAATGTGGAGATTTTTTATTTGATTTGGAAAAACTTTCCAAGATGCACAGATTTATTCTGACTCATGGAACACTCCACAAGAGTGGAGCTTAACATGATTTCATAATGATCCTTCTTTAAATTTGCTGCCATTTCTGCTGATAGTTCAGGTCAGCATTTGGAAGGCTGAGCAAAACATGAAAGAAAAGGTATCCTAAAAATTTGTTTCAAAAAATTTCTTAAGGTATATATGTTGGGGCAATGGGAAGGAATAACATTCCCTAATTGTTTCCCTCTACTCTGTTAATTTGGGGCTTATTCCTCTCTGACATCTAACCTAATCACAGTTGAGGGACTCCTCACCTTCTAGCTCTACTAAACCTTTCCTGCTTCTGAAAGTTACACCACTTCTTTACTTTCCCAGGATATACCAGCTGGCACTAAGGGGGAAATATCAAAGCACAGGGTAACACTGAAGCTGAGTTGATATGTTCTACATTCAACTGGCTATTGAAAACCGATCAATTTTTTTTTCTCATATCAACCGTTTCACACTTTCCTTTGAAATGTAGGAAGCTTATGAATTGCAAGAGCTACACTGTAAGTGTGAGTTACTTGCGCTTTTACCCCTTCCGGGATGAAGTCGTCACCTGCATCAATAAACCTCCAGAGCTATTTTTGGTATGCTCCGCTGGGCTCGGTGCCTCCTGGGGGTTCCTCTGAACCTCGCTGTGCTGCCTTCCATGGGCTCCATGGCAGGTCCAGGCAAAATGTGCTTAACAGTGCTGCCTGAGAAATATATCGTGCTCTGGGAACAGTGATCCAGCATAACTCATTCAATATTCTGAAACTATTTTTCTTGATTCTGCTGTGGTTTATCCAGATATTTAATATTTTCTGATCCATGATCTTGCTAGTAATTGATGCTTGGTAAGGACATAAATGCTGTCATAAACTAAGATGGTGATGGCTTAGCTTGGGTCCTTCTTCCCTCTTTGATTACAAACACAGTTCTGGCACCCTTCCATTTCCAGAAAGCTGAGTAACAAAATTTGCTGACCTTCTCAGAAAGTCTGACAAGGAAAGGAATTTGGTGGAGCTGTCAGAAATGGGGAGATTAAAGTGCGGCACAAAGGTTGTTATTTAGGCACATGAACAAGTGGCCTGATGTAAAAAGAAAAAAAAGGCAAAAAAAAAAAAAAAAAGCCATTTCTGCTGCATGGTTGAAACTTTGGTCCTAATCATTTAGTTGGTGCAAAGCACATGCCAAGGTTTCAGGCAACAGAATTGCTCGGATCATTTCCTACCCGCTTTGCAGAGCAGCAATTAGCAGCACAGTGGCATTAACAAGACAGCTTTACACGAGCTTTCAAAGTAAGAACATAAAGAATCCCTAAAAGACCAACTACTTGTAAAGTGTGAGAGGGAAACTCTAGGCCTGATTTTTCGGAGGTGGGCGCAAGGCTTTGCCCGCAGGCAGCATGACCGTCAAAGCCACCCGCCACCCTCCGCAATCCCCGCGCCTCCCTGGCTCCCCCAAGGAGGGGAAACCTCCTGTCTTCTGCCCTCGACCTTTGTGTTGCCTTTCTTGCACGGGGTTGGATGCTGCACGTCTCCGAGTGCCCTCTCATCCACATTTGCCGTAAACACCCAGAACACCTGTTTACTCTGACTCACCCACTCCTCACGCAGACTCTCCCTTTTTTTGACAGCAGACCTCACTCAGGTAGTATGTGCTGCTAATATCCTTTCAGGACCATGTAATAACATGCCTTCTATCCAATTCCTAACATCCTTCAATCAGCTCAGCCAGTGGGCTAACTGCTTACGCTCCTGTGATTTATATAAGTGCAATTAATTTAAACTGCATCACTCCGGTGTTATGCTGGTGAAAATGCCCCGAGAGGGAGTACCTCACTGGTGAATCAGACCCTTTACTTTTAACAAACATACAAAAGAACAGATCCTGAGCCAGTGAAAATCTGCATGGCTCCATTCATTTCAACACACAAACTTAAACCAGCTCAAGGTCTGAATCACAGCTCATGTAGCAGACTATTTAGATACAGACTAATGCCTCACATCCTGAAATGCAATGCTTTCCCAGAGTTGGCAGGGGACGGGGACTTCTCAGATGGAACAGAGCTGAGAGGGGAGCAGGACCACAAATGCAACCTTTTAAAAATGCTTTGTGGATTTCTTCATTTCTGTTGGGAGTTGAGGAAAGCAACGGCTTGCGTCTCTGCAAGCACTGCTCTCCCTTCTGGGAAGAGCTGCGTCTGTTCCTCCACCCCAGCTGCAAAACAGGTACCTGGGAAGTCCCCTTCCTTGCCACTTTCCCTTTCCTCCCATAGCACGGCTGTGTTCCCTGCAGCTTGGAAATCCATGTGACACCTTTCACTGACAGACGCCAGAGTTAGATGCTGAACAGCTGAATCTTTTTAATCAGTTCTTGAAAATGGCTAACTTTCTCTGCACTTGTTTTGGCATCCCCAAGATTAAGAAGCCACGCAGCTTGACAAAGCACTTTACTCTTACGTGTTTTAACAGAACCAGAGGGATTTTTCTTTTTTTTTTTTTTTTTTTTTGACGTCTATTCCAACACCTGCTGCAAAAAAGGGCTGGGGTGGTCTCTGTAAAACACCCCTCCGCGCCGCCTCCCGACAGGACAGAGCCCTAGCGGCACACCGGCACGGCATACCGGTATGTGCCCAGGCAGGTGTAGTTAATACACAAGGAGGGGGGGAAGGGGTGGGGAGGGCAAACCAAGAGTCAATCAGACAGTAATTTGTGTTAGAAATTTACCAGCGTTCAGCCGTCCATAATTTCAAAATGCAAATATTTTAAAATTAAAAAACCTATCTGTGACTAAACATCTCCTCTAAATCAATCTAGATAACGAGAAAATTCTATGGCACATTTAAGAGACTTTCATCCTAAATGAAATACATAATACAGATTATACCCTTATAGGAAATCAAGAGGTCCTAAATATACTAATGGAGAAGGATGTTTAAGAGACATTTAAATTACCCAGTCTATAGTTTGGGGGGGGTTGCTTATCTGTGCATCTTTTAACTGCTTTGGATAATTAGGAAAATTTCCTTGGCAGTGCTCTAAGAGGATAGGCAAAAGAGTGACATAACTACTCCCAAGGAAGGAAAGGTCGAGGATTTTGCATTCTGCAGATTTTTAAAGTAAAAAAGAAAGTATTCTTCATTTGAACAGTCTGAAGCAGTATGCATGTTATATAAAACCTATCACCCTGCTCAGAAATGTCATCTTTTCCAGGGCTTCTCCCTCTCCTTGAACTCACTTCCAGTATCTCGCTGGCCCTTCTGCCTGGAAGGACRCAGGTTAGGGAGGCAGGCTGCTCGTCTCCAGCCTTTCCTAAACGCAGCTATTCAAAGGCAGTTCCCAAACGGAGCAGGCACACAGTCAGTTCAAAGGCTTCCATTAGCTCTGCCGGCTAACTTGTTATCTTGTAATGCCCCCCCGCTTCTGCCCTTAATGAACAGTTTGTTCCATTGTAATTCTTATATCAAACATCTGGAAAAAAAAATCTTATTAAAAAAAAAAAAAAAAAAAAAAAAGAAAGAAAAAAAAAGAAGTTTCAGTGCCTATGACTTATCCAGGCCTCTGTCAGACAGAAAAAAAGAATTCAGCTGAATCAGTAAACTGACCTTTTTTTTAAAGCACTTTGACCAACACATTTTTCTAGACCGAAATTCTACAGAGCAACATACACCCACTTTGTAGCAGGATAACGCGCTCTGACCACAGCTTGCTCCTCCGATCACAGCTGTCTCCAGCGGGAGGAGCTGAAACCTGAACCAAACCCTCCGAGCAGGGATTGGATCCCTCCCGCCAGCAGCCAGAGAGCCCTCCCAGAAAAACAGCCTGTTTGGAAAAGTGCTTGAGAACATCCCGAAGTGATTGGAGGAGCGGAAAACCCTTCCCCCCTGCACCTGACTAGTGGGTATTTACAGCACTTTTCAAGGCGCCTCTRCACTGCCACTACACAACCACAGTGGATGGACGGCGCGGGGCAGGCAACGCGATAGGGACCGATGCGCTCGCAGTGATAGCGTGTGCGTGTGTGCTGCACACCCGCCGGGGACCGTTACACCGACCCACGAGGAGAGCCTGGAAGAGGGAGAAACCCTGCATCCAAAATGCCACGCTCCTTCCTGGTCAAGAAACATTTCAATTCATCCAAGAAGCCGAATTACAGCGAACTGGACACTCATACAGGTAACAAAACGAAATCTAATGCCACCGCGTTGCTTCGGAGGTTGCGGTCATTGCGTGGCAGTAATGAGGAGGGGTGGGATTGCTTTTCAGGCTTGAGGGAATGSGTTAGTTCACTGCTAGCTCTTTTTTCTTTTGCTTACAAGGAGGGAGTTTTGAGAAATATGTCAGTGCTGCCCAGAATGAATCATAAAGTTTGCTCATCCACTTGAACTCTGTTACTTAGAGAGGATTTGGAGTTTTCCTGTTCTGTATCTGCTGGTGGCGGAATTGAAACTTTTATACAAATCCTTCAGGAAGTTTCACTGCTTCATTGTATCAGGCTGCACAGATTTAGAAACAGCATGCTGCCTTGAAGAGACTCTCCAGCTGTAATTTGTCTGTTCAAGGGCACTGCCTCTACCCATCAGAACATATGTATGAAATAGTATTTCCTTAATCCTCCTTATATTCAGATGACCATACTGAGTGCTTAATTTATGCACCTTTTAATCCCCAAAATGTTAATTTTGCTGCCTTTTGAAATACTTTTTGGTTCTCTTACCTTAAAATGTTCTTCTTTCTCCAGTGATTATATCCCCATACCTGTATGAAAGCTATCCAGTGCCTATCATACCACAGCCAGAGATCCTGAGCTCAGTAGCTTACAATCCCATTACTGTGTGGACTACAACCGGGCTGCTACCGTCTCCATTACCCAATGACCTCTCTCCGCTTTCTGGATACCCCTCATCTTTGGGAAGAGTCAGCCCACCTCCACCTTCTGACACCTCCTCCAAAGATCACAGCGGTTCAGAAAGTCCCATTAGCGATGAAGAAGAGAGAATCCAGTCCAAGCTTTCAGACCCCCATGCAATCGAAGCCGAAAAGTTTCAGTGCAGTTTATGCAACAAGACCTATTCAACTTTCTCTGGGTTGGCCAAACATAAGCAGCTGCACTGTGATGCCCAGTCTAGGAAATCATTCAGCTGCAAGTACTGTGACAAGGAGTATGTCAGCCTGGGAGCGCTTAAGATGCACATCAGGACCCACACACTACCTTGTGTCTGCAAGATCTGCGGCAAGGCTTTCTCTAGACCTTGGCTACTTCAAGGACACATTAGAACTCACACTGGTAAGAACAACCATTACAATTGCAGTTTCTTGTTGCTATAACATCAGGATGCCCTTTTGCTATTTTTCTCCACAGGTGGAAAAAACAGCAGTGTTTCTTTACTAACCTTGAAATGCCTACGCAGAATTTCAAATGTATCATCAAAAGGCTAAATTCTTCCTCCTGGGGGGTGGGTGGGAGGGGAGTGTAGCATGGTCTTATAACTGTGGGCCAGATACTGGCATAAATCAGCATTGCTCCCTTTATAATTTTAGGACAGTTTAGCCCATTTCCACTAGCTGAAGGTTTTGCTTTAAGGATTTTATGTTAACTTTCAGGCTTTGGAAATTGCTAGCTTTGAGAAGGCTCCAGCTGACTCTGAAATCAAGCAGCAAACCAGAAAGGCAATGCATGAGGGGCTGCTTTCTGACTTCTTAAGCAATTGGCAAGTTTTACATGCACTATCTCAAGTCCTTAAGAATTAGAAACACATCATCACCAAAACGGTCTTTTTTAATGCTGAGGCAAAAACTTGATTTTGAGTATAACACTGGGTACAATGTAATGTCTGTGCTGCTGTTTGCTGCTTTTCAGTCAAAGCCCTTGTCCCCAGTAATTCACACAGTGCTAAGCAGGAAAAGTTCTATGAAAATATTTGAAAATGTTGGGAGGAGCCCAACCTAAAAGTACTGCCTGCACCTGTAGATGCAGAAGGTGTCAGCAGCTTGTCTTCAGAGACTGCACTTAGGAGCGTATTCTGAAAAGACTGAGTACTGCAAGTACAGTCAGCAGTGCTGAAAGCTGTTGTATCTGGGGCCTGATTAACTTTTTATTACACATTCTTTATTATAACAAATCCTTTCTGTTCGTGTGCTTGTTTCTTAGGACAAAAGCGGGTTCTACCTGTGCTAAACATGTACTTCTTTTTTAAAGCTTTATCCTATTTTTCCTTGATGTTTCCTTTTTAGGAGAGAAGCCGTTTTCCTGTCCTCACTGCAACAGGGCTTTTGCAGACAGATCCAATCTGAGGGCTCATCTGCAGACCCACTCGGATGTGAAGAAATACCAGTGCAAAAATTGCTCCAAAACTTTCTCCAGAATGTCTCTTCTGCACAAACATGAGGAATCTGGCTGCTGTGTAGCACACTGAGTCACGCAGTCAATGTTTACCTGGACTCGATGCATTTCTCCACTCCTGTTCCAAATGATAAGTGGAAATCCAAAGGCGGTTTCTCGTCTACTTTTCAGCCAAAAAAACCAAAACACCACCGAACAAGCAAACAAACAAAATAGTGGAAGAACTTAGAATGTCAGTAGAAATGAGCTTTAAGTAGTTTCTGTTCAGTCACACACTCGCATTCTTAAGTGTGAATTCTGAAATATGGGGAAAGACACCATGCATGACATTTCAAGTAGATCTAAAGGAAGAAGCRTTATCAGCTTTCTTTATAGATGAAGCCAAATGTAGGTCGTCTTTTCTTGCTTAGAAAAGGCTGCAAAGTTAACAGTACAATCCTGCCAAGCCATTTCAACCAAAGAAACAGTATTTTAAGTGGAACTTTTAATAAAAATACTACCCAAGTGAATTTTGCTAGACACCATTTATCTCAGGTGCCTTAAAAAGTATTCCAAGTTTACCTTAGTAAATGTTTAATATTATTCATTGCTGTGTTTTTTATTTTATTTTATTAGAAGCCAAGGCCTTCATTAATGATCTGAAATGCTTTAAAACTGCATAATTAAGAGAGGAAAAAAAACCATGTAAGAGAATGTAGGAAAAATTGAAAGCCACAAATTAACCGCATGTGCCTTTTTTAAAAAAAAAAAAAGACTGTAGCTTCAAACATTCCTGGTGCATGCTTGACCATCTTTTAATATGGAATAGTTCCTCTAAACTTTAATCTTTTTTTAAAAACGGGAATAAGTGCAAGAGAGGGGGTTCATGGGATTTTGACAATTATTTTTTTTAAATGCACAAAGGAAATGCAATATTTTCAGCATTGCCCCTCCAAGTGCCTTTTTTATTGATGATTTTGTAAAGTATGTGGACATAATGTAAATATTTTTATTTTTATATGATTGAATGTGTTATGAATGAAAGTGAATTGTTGCCTATAGCAGCATCTATAGATAACTTGAAGAAAGTGTGAAGTGAAATTTATGTTGTTTTCTAGCCACTTTTTTACAATAAACATTTTTAAGTAAGATTTCTGTTGTTTGTTCTAATTAAAGAAAACAACTGTGTCTGGTTTATCAAGGCTTTGCAACATAGAAAAATGAAAGTGTCTCTACATGACCAAATGAAGATAAAAGTGAATTTCAGATGCGAATCCTTAGTTCACAAGTACTGAACATTAGAAAGGAATATACCCATTGCATTTTAAAACCATATAGAGCATTTTTCTAGAGTCACTGCTTTAAAACACTGTTGCTTTTTTGCTACTTACAACAGTATGACCACATTGTGAAATATATTTTATCAAAAACATTTAAAAGAAACTTCTTTCGGGCATTTTAACAGTTGAAAGGATGCTATTAGAGCAGACTTATTATAGTACTTTTCCTGAGACTCTGACATTAGGAAATCTGGGCCGGATCCAAAGTTCATTAAAGTCAGTGGAGCCTTACAGGAGTTCAGTAATATTTTCATGATGCTCTTTTAAAGTAGTGGTCAAGTCAAGTCACAGTAAGATATACTTTACATGGTCTTTTCGGAAAGATTAAAGATATTTTTATTAAAGTATCTTACATATCAGAACTGTCAAGTGAATGTATTATGACTGTATATCAGCTAATATATCACAGGAAAGAATTATCCAGTAATAAAAAGTAGAATTATTTTTCTTCAGATGATTTGACTAAGGACTCCACGGTCTGAACTATATAAAATCATTACAACATCAGCAAATCATGTCTTATCATTACTGACTGGTGCAAAACACTACTTTCAACTTTTAACAAAGCACAAAGCTCAAAACCAAATAAGCACTAGCTGGCGTCCAATCTAAAGAGGACTATGTCTATGGTAGGGCACCAGCAGGAGCAAGTAATAGCAAAATCAAAATTCCAGCAATTTAACGAGATTACAGTTGGAAAAACACCAGGTGCAAATTTCTAGAAAAAGAGTACATTTCAGTAAAGTAATGCAACAGACCATGCATGCCTTGCGTCTCCTCCAGCTGAGTCCTGCAGAGGAGTGCTTCAGCAGGACTGCACTGGAGTAACTTAGGCAACAGGCACATGATGGAAGTTTTGTACCTTTTCCCCATGGGAAGTATTGTACTAAAAAAAGATGAGCTCAAATGAAGCTTTTCATATTCTCCAAGCATCTTCTGACAAAATCGCAAGGTTATAACAACCATTCCCTAGGACCTGTTAGATTTTTTTTTTAGGAAATAGCTAGTGTGTTCAAGAAAGATAGGGTTAGTGGGAATTTGTGAGGTAACATTTTGAAATGAACACATGAAGGCATCAAATACCCTTGAAAAGTTTCATGTGGTTACTCTATTGATTTGCACTTCCATGTCATTCGCTTTGAAGTTCTTAGGTTCCAGCAGCTCTTTGGGCAGCTTTCTCTTCCCAGAGCAAAGTTTACAGGTGTATGAGTAAAGATCTGGCAGTGAACAGCTATTTGTACTGTCAAAGTTCTAGGTTTGCTCTCCTGTGTCATGTCACAAAGGCTTTTCCATTGTTTTAATTCACAGTTTAAATTCTCTACGCCCATAGTAAATGAAATAGCATAAGAACTTGACTTCTTGAATGAGTGGAAATGCTACTGTTGTCCTTAAGGGAAATCAGATGAAAACTTCATCAAAATACAGTATGCTAAACCAAACACAAGTGGAACTGGTCTGATTTGGAGATGACAATTAAGATATGCTACTTTGCATGCCTGTAACACCTGTACTCATAAAACACAAAGATGGGAAAGGCTAGAAGCTCTTCTGGCTTGTCTCTTTAATTGAAACAGAGTGCTCTATCACAGATTCCTAGCTCTCTGTCCAGTTGCAGCATAAACTTCCCAGGCAGCTGAATTTCTCTTGCTTTTCCTGTGAGACTGCTTTCTATTTGCTGTCAGGACATTTCTCCAAAACATTTTCCATTAGTAGTTTTACCTCAGTACTCTAGAATTGCCCTTCTGTACCTGCACAAGCTATTTATCAATGTAAATTGAATTCTGTTCTGAGCTGCTGGTCAGTGACTCCTGTGACTTTCTCGAAACATGAGGGAAAAGCTCCCTCCATGGTGAATCTACCCATTGAATCTCTTTGGCCATTGCTACATTTCTCACAACACATCTCTGATTCTATATCCAAATAATCAACTTTTAAAATCTTAGGAAAACATGCTCCCTGCACTCCAAATATCTTCATTGATCTTTTCTGAAATCAATCACTTCCTTACTTTGAATTTTTGACACCAGTGCTAAATGTAATTCTTTTAAGTGAAAAGTTAAGCTATCAAAAGGCCAGCCTGTCCTGTAAAGACACCTGCATGACAGCAACCTATATACAACATATCTCATAGCTTTTTTTTAACTCTTCACTGATGAGTTGCTTAAAATCAGTAGATCTGGGGAAGGGACTTTTGCCCAGACGTTACTCCAAATACTCTAAATATACACCTTTTGGGTTATAAGATGCCCATCATAGGGAATAAGAGCTAGATCCTTCCTTTAGTATGTTCTGGCAATTTACTTTCACCTCCTGAGTGTACTTTCTGCGTGCAGAGAAAAGCTGAACCACCACAGCACATGTGCAGTTACAAGTCGAATGTATGAGTTTCTCAAGGCTGAAGGCAATAATTGATTCACTTTGGTTTCCTCTTCTCCCTTCCCTTGCTTCTGTTTGGGCGTGCTTTTCACCTCAGAGGCTGCAGAATGAAGAAAGAAGTGCACGAAATTGGAACAGGCTGCCCAGGGAAGTGGTGGAATCACCACCCCTGGAAGTATTTAAAAGACATGTAGATGAGGCGCTTAGGGACATGGTTTAGTGGGCATGGTGGTGTTGGGTTGATGGTTGGACTTGATGATCTTAGAGGTCTTTTCCAACCTTAATGATTCTATGAAATGAAGGCAGAACAAAGTACACATTTATGCTCAAAGCACTGCAATTATCCTACCATCTAATGTGGAGTTCAGAAAAGCATCTTATGCACTCACCAAAGGGTTAAAATAAGTGCCTCTCAGATTAAGGCACCATGAAATCTGTCTTCTGTATTTTACTCTATTATTTGGATTATTGTAGTTCCTGTTATCATTAAGCAAGCTCAGGGCTTATTACTCTAAGCTCCATAAAATCATATAAAAAAGCAGCACCCTAAATATCCCATAATTTCAATTAAAAAAGGAAGGACAAAGGGAAACCTGGTAATTTAATTCTGATGTCTTGTGCTACAGCTGATTTCCCCTGCCAGAAAACCAAATCAATATTTCATCTTAAAATATGTTTTTATTTTTGAATAAGACATTTTCAATGATGAACATTACTGGTTTAGAAATAATGGGTTTTACTAGCTGTCCCAGATGTTTGTTTTTTCCTCTTTAAAGTAGGTGGTTTAACAGTTAAAATATATAAATTATAATTCTGGTTCACAGAAATATAAAGAATGGGATGTAAGAAGCACACTCCAACCTGCATATATTGTAATATCAAATGACAGCTGCAAGAAATAAGAACAGAGAGTGCAAGTGAAATCACAAAGTCACAGAATGGTTGAGGCAGGAAGGCACCTCCGGAGATTGCCTAGTCCAACCCCTCCACTCAAAGTAGGGTCAGTAGAGTAGTTTACCCAAGACTGTCCAGTTGGGTTTTGAATATCTCCAAGAATGGAGACTCCACGACCTCTCTGGGCAAACTGTGCCAGTGCTCAGTCACCCTTAAACTAAAAAAGGGGGTTTTCACATTTAAATGGAATTTCCTGTGTTTCAGATGGTGTGCACTGCCTCTTGTCCTGTCACTGGGCAACCCTAAGAGTCTGGCTGTCATCTTTTCTCCCTCTCGTCAGGTATTTATACACATTGATAAAATCTCCCTTCAGTTTTTTCTTCTCAAGCTGTCTCAGTCCCTCCCATATGAGAGATGCTCCAATCTCTTAACTATCTTTGTGGTCCTTCATTGGACTCCAGTATTCTCATGTCCACCTTGTACTGGTGAGCCCAGAACTGGACCCAGTACTGCAGACGGGCTTTGCCATTGCTGAGTAGAGGTGGAAATAGCACTCAGTTTCTGATGGGATGCTGATAGGATGCATAAAGGTTGTGGAAACCGTATGAGCCATAACAGTAGAGTACATAAAAATGATGCTTGTGTGCTCTGTCTCTTCTTCCCAAAAATTTTAATTCATTCCAAATCTATATAATGTCATCAGGAACTCTGAAGGTTATGGAGGATGGGATTGTGCTTTCCTGGGAGAGCAAGAGTTGCCCTGTCCTGTTACAGAGTGCAGCATTAGGGTCCCTCAGGTGAGTATGTGCTATGGGTTTCTTAAAGGGGTGCATATCTTGCTGCAGAGGCATATCCTTTTTGAGACACTGTATGAAACATGGCTTCGCAAAGTCTTTGAGGCCGTGGTGCAGCCTAATTGCATACTTGCATTGCTGTCTCTTCTGAGGGACATGTAGCCAAACCAGGCCAGAGATTAAAGAAAATATTTAAAAATGCACAGTGGTGGTGTTGTTTTTACTTGTTTGGCAGTTTGGTCACCTTGTTCCTCTTCACTTACCATTTCAATACTTCAGGAATGCCATCCAAATCAATACTTTTTTGTGTTTTTTCTTCTTCTGGTTCACTCACCATTTTGGGTACAAAAACATAAGTAAGTTCATGGCCTTCCTTCTTTTGTTTTCCCCACGTCTCTGTAAGACAAAAGTTGTTATTGCAAAATGCAACAGCTGCTTTCTGTTACATCTCTCTCCTCTCTCCCTTTTACCTGGGTATTGAATATACCCATGTCTTGTGTTTGTTCCTCTCTGCTTTATGTGCACCACCAGAAGTTTGTCCAGTGCGTACACTAAGTAGCTGCGAGACGGATGAAGRTCATAGTCTGGCAGCCCTTGCCAACGGGAATAAATGCCCTTTTATATCTGTCGTTTATGCAAACATATTTTTACATCATTTTGTCAAAATAAGACACAGAAAACAGCAATCACATGAATGCCAGCTCAAATTCACATGGCCTCCAACATTTTTAGTAGCCTTCACGCTGTAAGCCTGGAAGAGCGACTGAGGTACATGCAGACATTCACACGATCTCTTCACACAGGTAGACATGCAGCTGACCAGCCTGCACATTCAAACATGCAAATCCTTTCACTGCAACCCTAATGTGGGGGATCTGCTTCAGAAAAACCCACAAAGACATCCTTCGTTTTGTTGCTAGAGCCATCCCTCAATTAAAAAATGTTTAAATGCAAGCTCAAGGGCGCTTTCTAGCAGGACAAAGTCAAAGGAGGGTGTTCAGCAAATTGTTTGCCCATCCACTCAGCATAGGAAGGACTGAGAATGTTACACATTCTGGATCAGAATACTTTCCTAGAAGCTTAGCTTTATATTACTTATACTATAAAACAGAGCTTTTTGCCAGGCCGAAGAAGACTACACCTTGCTAAGCCTCTACACTTAACTTCTCATGTTTTACCCCCTTCTGTTACTGCTTTCTCTGCCTTACATAGAAATCATCTCCTTCCCAGATGTGGCTGACAGGGGATCAGAGTCAGGGGATCATGGGTCTTTTAATACTAGATAGATGTGGGCATTACCACATCCTCTAACCAGCCCTAGACGTGGGTCCGAACAACAAATACATGTTACATGCTGGGCCATCAAATGACAGCAGCTCCGGACCATCACCTTTTCATAACTTCTTCAAAGGCATGACCTGGGAATGCAGGAGTTTGGTCTAACAAATCCTTCACAGAGCAGTGCCTACGTCTCACTGAGTCCTGTGGGTTCCCAATACATGCACTGAACATCAGAGTACGAAGTCACAGACATCTGCTAAGTCGCTAATAAGAAGCAGTTAAAGTATAAAGTTGCACTGCAATTAGCTCAGATTTTGCACATGTCCCTAAACCAAAGTAAATTCCTTTGAATGTAACCTGCCCTCTCATGTGGGCTGGCAGATCATCCACAGCTGACAATGAATAAAGAGTTAGAAGAATGAAAACTGACAGTTATTAAGTAACTCCAGCAAAAATTGAATGAATAATAATCAACAAGTTAAAGTAATAATATTATGCATAAAAGCCTAATAAAAATCCCCCCATCATTAATTTTTTACATCTTTAAATGTGATAAAAAGATATTTTGGAAGACAGTTCACCAAGATTTATAGCAAAGCATTCACTGTTCATCTGTAATACATGAAACCGGGCCAGGTTGCTATGTTCCGGGGAAATTAAAAAAAGAATCTTGTGACTCGTGATGGACATTTTGGTGGTGTTTGTGAAACAACTTGGCATCTCAGTCCAGATCCTAACTAGTTCTGACTGGACAAGGCCCACACTCAAAAACAGTCAGGATTTTTTGACAGCCCTGGCTTACTGACAGAAAATCGCTTTTTTGGAAAATGGCTTTCAGCTTCTAGGTAGTTTCAAGAAACTCTGTCCCCACTTTTCCCACTGTTGGCAGAAAAAAATAGTTGCTTTTACTGATATTTTTATTTCCCAGTGACCTCTCCTCAGAGGTTACAAAATCACCACTGTAGGTTCTGGTTTGATGGTCACAGCAGAGAGACATGACTGYGGGCTGCTTCCGAATATTTGAACCCAAATGCTCTTGTCTGTCCTGAGAGGCTTCGGTATGTCACACTGGCAGGACAACATGGGTTCTGGGAACAAAGAGAAGAAAAAGAGAGGTCTTAAGGACTGTTACAATATCACCCTTCATAGGAGGGCATTCTATTTAATATGTATTTACAAGCAGTAAATAACGATTACAAATTACCTTCCAGGTCAGGGTTCTGTAACAGGAGAAACYCAGAAGTTCAGCACTGCTTAGCTTTGAGAAGAAATTTTGATTCCAGCTAAGGCTGCAGCTGATAAATCAGGTATGTCTGATTACTGTTTTTATTGCCACAAAATAYAGAAGGAACTAAGGACACAGCAGATTTTTTTTTAATTACACAGATATAAACTATGAATAACAGGAACATCCAAAATCATAATAAACTATATATATTTATAGAACGAACATGTAAAATTAAATGTACAGAATTAAAATTGGGAAAATATTTTAAGAAACAGGTCTGCTACAGTCTGTTGGGGTTTTTTAAATCTAAAATTTTTAACTAAAAATATGTTTCCATTGTTTGTCAGATTTTTAAAACAGGAATATTCATATTTTCTCTCAGATAAAGCATTCTTTTCCAGTTCTGAAAAARAAAAAAAAAAAAAAAAAAAAAGCGCATTCTTCCTTTCTACCAAACTTACTTAGATCCCAGAGGGCACTGAAGGGAACTGAGTTATTTTGAAAATCATGATAATACTCTCCTACTGGTTTTATGTCTATGTCTGGCATTCTGGTGGTGAAAATTCTCCTATGCACAGACTATCCTGGGATTGTCCCATACAGTGATTTTGTCCCAGTGAACTTTGCATTTGCCACTGTCAGAAGCAGTATTTCAAATCTATATGGACATTTGCTAACAGAAATGGCAATTTTCAATAATCCTTTGCTGCAGTACAATCCCATGTACTACATCACATGTGTTATTTGTTTAGGTTTGTAGTGTTAAGAAGGAAGTAGAGCCAGAAGTCTATAAGCCTAGGCATCTTGTTCTTCCTAAAACACTGACCTATTTGGAGCTCTATGGGTCCTTTCTTCTTGTAAACCTTTTTTCTTGCTGTATAATCACGCAGGCTGGAGAGGAATCAGAATTATCTGTGACGAGCTCTTGCCTTTTCCTGCATTGCTACAGCTTGTATGTCAGATTGCTGTGCTAACAATAATGAGGTTGTAATTCTGAGTTTCTGTGGTAAGTTTATAGGTTTTTTAACATCTTTCTCCATGCTTTTTGTTTTGTACTGGTGGAAAGAATGCACAATATTGACTTATTATTTAGGCCAAGTTCAAGAGATTTTTGAAAATACAATTCCTCACAGATTTTCTGGTAACCGCAGACTTGATAGTAAGTCTGAGCTCCCCTATATTTGAGAAGCTTCTTCTATTCATCTTCGGTAAATGCCTTTCTATCTTGTTTATATCTCCCTGTTTAAAACAAAAAGTAAAAATTTTACAAGAGGTCTCTTGAACACAACATGAAATTATGGATCTTCTCTGCACTTTTAGACGATGTGCTCAAGAGGGGAATGCTGCACGTACAATGCTTGCTGCTGCATGTTGACGCTGTGAGAAGTGTCACAGTTCTTAAAGAAAATAAATGGCTGTTTGCATCTTAGGTCACTAATGGAGAGGAAGGATCTGTTCTGTGGCATTCACAAAAACAAAAATATGTTGCCATCACGTGTGTGATTTTGGTCCCCCGCTTTAAACAGGAAATAGCTTTTAGGTCTTTTAGTCCAGATAATCTTCTCTTACTCAAATTACTTTGTTCCTAAATATAAAGGAAGCTGTTTTCTGAGAAAGATCTTAGAATCTGGCATAGTACTTTTTTTAGGGGCCCATAACTAAAATTGCAACATATATTACCTACACAGATGAACACTATAGCTCAGTATCCATGCAATCCCTCATTTTGAAAGGAGGAAGTAATATTTTGAAGAGGTGTCATGTAAAGTCAAACCATGCATTTGTATTGCTCCTTCACTGATAGATTATGACCAAGTCAAACTGTCTAGGACTGGGACTGTCTTYTCCCTTGAAACAGAGCCACTCTTGTGAATGTTAATGCTCACTACGTTGGACGAGATTGTCCTTTAGCCTTATTCTCATATTCTTTAATGCCCTGGTAGTGGTGCCTAACATGCTGCCAGGAGCCACCACGCTTTGACCTGGTGCAGCTGGGAAGAAAGGAGACCAGTATTTCACTCAGGTATCCAAGGATGAGCCTTCCCTCCAGGAGATTTTGCTGATGTAACTGTGCAGCAAACTCTCCTAACATACGCAATTCATATTGACAAAATGTGCTTTGCCAGCAGTGCCTCCCTAGGTTGCCCAAGCACAAGAGCAACCTGCAAGCCAATATAGCTACAGCTAGACTTTAGCTTTTGTCAGTACAGAAGTGCTGCAAGAAAAAAAAACCAACAGCCCTACACTCTTGGCAAAAGTTCCTGACACAGACCTGATCTGAGTCTCAGGACAGTGCAGCTTACACACCTTCTTGCTCCCAGGTTTGTGCCTAAAGTATAGCCCAGACATTAATGCTTAAATGACAGGATTTTGAGGTGACTTATGATGGGAGTTAGGGGTGGGAAAATGTATGCTTGGTGGCAGAAGAAGAGCCAGAAACAGTCCTTCTCACGGTGGGACTACAGCAAATATGCTAGAGTTAATCCATTTGCTTTCATTTTATTTTCTCCTTGCCTGTTTTTAGTGAGGATGAATAATGTCCATGTCTTGTAACACCTCGGTAATAGTTCAGCAGGATTGCTATGACCTTTCCTGGTTGGACCGGGACTGATTAGCTGCAGATTTCGATGTATGAAACTCAGCTGACAAGCCAGGCCTGCAGAGTCTGTACTGTTGCAGTTTCTGTTGAGGAATGTAAAATGATAATTTCTGTTGCTCTTTGAGGGGAAAACTAGTAAATTGGTGGAAATGGAGAGTTGAAGTGAAATGCAATTCTTTAATTACTCCTTCACATGCATAGACTATGCTGAGCTAGGAATGTCTCATTATGTTTTTAGCCATTTGAACCTCCCATTTGCTTACGCCAAAGATGAACCTTTCCAGGTGATCTAAAATGTAGACTTCTTAACTGATGTGAATGGCAGCCTTCCTGTTTTAAATTCCAAGTTGTAAAAAGAGAGTTGCACTGTCAATCAGCCAGCAAATGGTGCTGCACTGGCCTTTCTAGAAAAACAAACAATGGGTAATAAATGACTTTATGGTAGGATTGAATTTAAAACAAAAAATCCTTATCAGTGCAATATGTTTTCTGGTCCACTAAAACTCTTCTGTTTCAATCTGTTCCAGCTATGTTACATTTCCCATTTTCTTAATTAAAACTAGTCCTTCTAAACATATATATGTATGTATACATACAACTGTGGGTATGTATATACAAATGTATACATGGAAACATTTTCTGCACTTAGGCAGAGATAGAATTAGAGTAAAATGACACTCTAAACGATACTTTATTTTTTTCAGCAGTGCTATTAATGTGGCACATTCCCACCTTCCTCTCTATTCCAAAATCTCAATTTTCATTAAAAAAATCACAGTGAGTCTCTTGTTCCTATAGTTACTCAGAAAAACCAGAGCTTTGACAGTAATCAAGTGGAACCAATACACTTGCAGTCATCTTCAAGCAGCCAAACAACATACTGCAAAGGCAGACAAGTCTCAAAGAGATATGCAGCTCAAGGCAGTATATTGGCACTGCTTCACTCAGAAAGGTTTCAGTGGGGACAGTCCTCAAGGAGATGATAGATGTTGGCAGAGGAACCAGTTCTCTGGCTGACCAAAGCATGGAAGGAAAGCATGGGAGAACACCATGGTGAAGATCTTCACTATTTATTGAGTGGCATTTTACTTTGGTGTTGCAAGCAGCAGAAGTCAAAGCAAAAAGAAGACAAAACAAACTGCTTAGCAAGTAAAAATAGAGTGCAGGAGTTCCACTGCATCCCAAGGGCCTTTCAAAGCTAACAGGTACACCTGAAACCCATGAATACATGGAGCCTCTTGGATCCTACTGGATTACATTTGTAAAAATATAGAAAAATTCCACTGGAGTGGCATCTCCTAGGAAGATTTCTGAGGTTCTCAACACTGGAAAAATATTATTGTTTCTACCCTCCCTTTCCATTCAGTTCCTGCTTTTGAGCCACATAAAATGCATGGCACAATGAACCAGTCCATGGACTGGCTTCCAGAGCTGAGTAGCCAATATCCTGCAGGCTGGCTAACAGACCTAAAGGGAATGCACTGTATTAATTTACTCAGACAACATGTTTTCTTACAGTTTTCAACATCTGTAAAGGAGACTCAAGCACATAGTTCCCATACTAGTCAAGAAATCTTCTTTATGCTTACGGAATACAGGCAGTTTTTGTTCTTTACTCGGACTTTTCCCTGACTCTTTAATGGCAGCACTTGACAGGGTAGGTTTACCGTGCCCCTGTGTTATCCTTTTTCTCCAGCAGAAGGGACACAACCGAAGTTTTGGCTTTGGATTTCTCCTGTACATTCAGCAATCTCATCAGAGCAAAATAAAGAGCCAGGTATCTTCCTGTGAACATGAATATATCACTTGCGTGTGTTCAGGAAATCTGATGCATTCAGGAAACACTGGTCTTACCAGGTGTGAGCAATACAGCTATGCAGAGCACTCACAGCATCACATCAGACCTATTGCATAAATGCAAACTCTCGATCTGCGCCTAAGTGAGAAGTCACATGCATCACCAAAGTTTCACATTTTCTATACATTCAGAAACCTTCTGGAATATCAAGGAGAATATAACAATCCTACTCCTACACGGATGCTCTGAAAAAGGGGAATTTGTTTGTGCCAGGAAGCGCAGTGGAGAATTTCACCTTTTAAGAGAGATGAGGGCGAGAGATAAGACTCTGTCTACATAAGCAAAGGATATACAGCACAAATTCAATCCTCCTTCATCCACACCTCAGCCCAGGAGCTGTGGATTATGACCTTTCACCCCATACTGCACACAATCAGTGTTCAGCTCCCAAGCGCAGAGCTAGTTTTATGCTGGAGTTTTCAAAGCGCCGGGTTCCAGTGAATAGACACAGTCTTCTCTTTTTTGGCTCCCCACTAAGTAATGCCTGCAGAATATGTCAGATAAATGCTGGAAAGGTCAGGGGGCAATGGCTGACAGGAAAGCTGGTTCTCATGGCTCTATCCACAGGACAGGGTGGATGCACTTCCCAGCGTGTCCCACAGTCCTGGTCTCTGGGTGCACATCTGGTTACATTCTCACTGCATGTCAGAGCAAAACATTGGTGAGCAACCTCACTTTCCTATGGAGGTGTTGTGGTTTAACCCAGCAGGCAAACTAAACACCATACAGCCGCTCGCTCACTCCTCCCCAGTGCGATGGGGGAGAGAGTCAAAAACAAAAAGGTAAAACTCATGGGTTGACATAAAGACAATTTATTAGGACAGAAAAGAAAGGGAAGATAATAATAATGATAAAAGAATATACAAAACAAGTGATGTACAATGCAATTGCTCACTACCTGCTGACCGATGCCCAGCCAGTTCCCAAGCAGTGGGCCCCCGGCCAGATTTTCCCCTAGTTTATATACTAAGCATGATGTCATATGGTATGGAATATCCCTTTGGTCAGTTGGGGTCAGCTGCCCCAGCTGTGTCCCCTCCCAGCTTCTTGTGCACCCCCAGCCTACTTGCTGGTGGGGTGGGGTGAGAACCAGAAAAGGCCTTGACTCTGTGTAAGCACTGCTCAGCAGTAACTAAAACATCAGTGTGTTATCAACATTATTCTCATCCTAAATCCAAAACACAGCACTATGCCAGCTACTAGAAAGAAAATTAACTCTATCCCAGCCAAAACCAGGACAGTAGCCATCCGTTATTCCATACCATCTACGTCATGCYCAGGTCTCACACTTTCCAATACATTCCAATTAATCACCACCACCTTTCCTGTATTTTGATATATACACACAGATATCATTCCCTTAGTCTATGGGCCATCCCTCTAAAATGTCCATTGAGTTCATTTAGTCCATGACTTTGGGCTCCAACTGTCATAACAGTCCTTCAGGGCAGGAGAGATGGTGTGTGTGGTGTTGGATTGTTGCATCCTGAAGCCAGTTCTGGTTCCATCACTGCTGCACTTGTCTGGTTCTATCATTGCTGCACTTTGCTTGGTTTCATCAAAATTCATTCTTCATTCATCTGGGTGATTCTTACTGTACCACCATTGATACGGCATATAGCGACCACAGTAGTGATGACATACAGTATTATATAGCAATTAACATTATACAATGCAGTTCATTGGCTATTCTCACCCAAAATCAAATCCCCTTGAGGTACACATCAGACTTCCCCATCCTCCTGCATTACCCACCAAGTGCACCCAGGTCCTTGAGCAAAAGCAATCCCATGGATGGGTTTGCCTTTGCCCGAAGCAGGAGTAACCCAGACTGTCTTTCCCGGCATATTTTTTATGTGCACTACAGGGACTTTATCCCCATCTACAGTACGTAAGGGTTTTGACTGGGCAGGGCCAGCTCGATTGAAAGATCCCCTGGTGTTGACTAACCAGGTGGCTTTTGCTAAACGTGTAGCCCAATGCTTGAATGTCCCACCACCCATTGCTCTCAGTGTAGTTTTTAGCAGTCCATTGTATAGCTCTATTTTCCCAGAGGCTGGTGCATGATAGGGGATGTGATATACCCACTCAAWGCCATGCTCTTTGGCCCAGGTGTCTATGAGGGTGTTTCGGAAGTGAGTCCCGTTGTCTGACTCAATTCTTTCTGGGGTGCCATGTTGCCATTGGACTTGCTTTTCAAGGCCCAGGATAGTGCTCCAGGCGGTGGCATGGGGCACGGGGTATGTTTCCAGCCACCTGGCAGTTGCTTCCACCATTGTAAGCACACGGCGCTTGCCTTGGCGGGTTTGTGGGAGTGTGATATAATCAATCTGCCAGGCCTCCCCATATTTATATTTCAGCCGTCGTCCTCCATGCCAGAGAGGCTTTATTCGCTTGGCTTGCTTGATTGCAGTGCATGTTTCACATTCACGGATAACCTGTGCAATAGCGTCCATGGTCAAGTCCACCCCTCGATCWCGAGCCCATCTATATGTTGCGTCTCTTCCCTGATGGCCTGAAGTGTTATGGGCCCACCRAGCTATAAATAATTCACCCTTATGTTGCCAGTCCAGATCCACCTGAGACACTTCAATCTTAGCAGCCTGATCACCTGCTGGTTGTTTTGATGCTCTTCAGTGGCCCAACTCTTGGGTACGTGAGCATCTATGTGAYGCACTTTTACAACCAGGTTCTCTACCCRGGCAGYGATATCTTGCCACAATGCGGCAGCCCAGACAGGTTTGCCTCTGCGCTGCCAGTTGCTCTGCTTCCATTGCTGCAACCACCCCCACAGGGCATTTGCCACCATCCATGAGTCACTGTAGAGATAAAGTACTGGCCATTTTTCTYGTTYRGCAATATCYAARGCCAGCTGGATGGCTTTCACCTCTGCAAACTGACTCGATTCACCTTCTCCTTCAGCAGTTTCTGCGACTTGTCATATAGGACTCCACACAGCAGCCTTTCACCTCCGRTGKTTTCCCACAAGATGACAGGACCCATCAGTGAACAGGGCATATTGCTTCTCATTTTCTGGTAGTTTATTATACAGTGGGGCCTCTTCAGYATGCGTCACCTCCTCCTCTGGCGATATTCTGAAATCTTTGCCTTCTGGCCAGTTCGTGATCACTTCCAAGATTCCTGGGCGACTGGGGTTTCCTATTCGGGCCCGATGTGTGATCAGCGCGACCCACTTACTCCACATAGCATCAGTTGTGTGATGTGTACAGGGGACCCTCCCTTTAAACATCCAGCCCAGCACGGGCAGTCGGGGTGCCAGGAGGAGCTGTGCTTCAGTGCCAACCACTTCCGAAGCAGCTCAAACCCCTYCATATGCTGCCAATATCTCTTCCTCAGTTGGAGTATAGCGGGCCTCAGATCCCCTGTATCCCCGACTCCAAAACCCTAAGGGTTGACCTCAGCTCTCCCCTGGTGCTTTCTGCCAGAGGCTCCAGGTGGGGTCATTCTCCCCAGCTGCGATGTAGAGCACATTTTTTACATCTTGTCCTGCCCGGACTGGCCCAAGGGCTACTGCCTGAACTATCTCCTGTTTAATTTGTTCAAAGGCTTGTTGTTGCTCAGGGCCCCATTTGAAATCATTCTTCTTCTGGGTCACTTGATAGAGAGGGTTTACAATCAGGCTGTAATCCGGAATATGCATTCTCCAAAAGCCCACAACGCCTAAGAAAGCTTGTGTTTCCTTTTTGCTAGTTGGTGGGGACATGGCTGTTATTTTGTTGATCACATCCATTGGGATCTGACGACGTCCACCTTGCCATTTTATTCCTAAAAACTGGATCTCTTGTGCAGGTCCCTTGACCTTACTTTGTTTTATGGCAAAACCGGC
>JAYKAV010000644.1:619979-702865 GCA_035582835.1 Phoebastria nigripes
GCTTTTGCCACTCCTTCCCGGTTAGGCTCACTTCGGCCTCCAATACAGTCAGCTCTTGGGACCCCCCTGTCACTCCAGAAATACAGATGGGTTCTGCCCCTTTATAGCTTGATGGCATCAGGGTACACTGTGCACCGGTGTCTACGAGAGCCTTATACTCCTGGGGGTCTGATGTGCCAGGCCATCAAATCCACACAGTCCAGTAAACTCGGTTGTCCCTTTCCTCCACCTGGCTGGAGGCAGGGCCCCTCTAGTCCTGGTCATAGTATTCGTTACTCACTTCTTGTAGATGCAAATCAAAAGTCCCTTTATTAAGATCAGAAGATCAGCCCTTCTACTCTGTCTGGGGGATTGCCCACTGGAAACTGGAGCAGCAGTTTTCCTGGAAGAACCCCCTTTTGTGATTGTTTTTCCTTGCAACTCACATACCCGTGCCTCTAGGGTTGAGGTAGATTTTCCATCCCACTTCCTCATGTCCTCTCCATGGTCACACAGATAAAATCACAGGGTGGCCCATGGTGTGTATTCATTATATCCTCTCTCTTGAGCAGAGGAAAGCTTACTCCTAATGGCTGAGATACTGGTCCGTACAGGTGGGGAGTAGGACATATCCTCTTTGAGTTGCTGGAACTCCTGGGACAGTTTCTCCACAGCCAAGATGCAGGCCCGTAGGGAGGAAGAGAGCCTTTCTTCGTATTGCCAGAGTTAGCCAGCCAATTCATCTTCCGTTTGTTCCTCTCTGTCTTTCCAGGTCATTACTACCAATGACTTTGCATGTGATGCTGGTGTGCTCCATACAAACTTCCGCCACATGGATTGTGTGCACCTGACTTCATCTGGATCTTTGGGTAATTGCTCGTTGTTCAGGTCATCATAAATCACCTCCAGCATGCCTAATTCCCTCAGGTACTGGATACCTCTCTCCATGGTGGTCCACTTCCCTGGGTGACATAAAACATCTTCCTTGAAGGGATACCTTTCCTTCACGCCTGACAGGAGTCGCCTCCAGAGGCTGAGGACTTGTGCCCCTTTTCCAATCACTTTGTCAATGCCCCCTTCCCTAGAAAGGGATCCCAGCTGCTTGGTTTCCCTACCTTCTAATTCCACACTACTGGCCCCATTATCGCAGCATCGGAGCAGCCAGGTGACAATGTGCTCGCCTGGACGACGACTGAAATCTTTTTGCATATCTCGCAACTCACTCGGGGACAGGGATCAGGTGGTTACCATCTCATTTATGGGTTCTGCCTCTTCCTCCTCCTGTTCTCATGATGGYCCTTCTTCGGAGTAGTCTGCCTCATCCACTTCTTCCCTTAGTAAAGGAAGAGTTTCTTCCCTTACTAAATGAGCTGACTTTCGCTTCCAACATTTATTCTTGTGTATAGGGGCGACTGTTACCGGCATGGGTTGGTTCTCTGGTTCAGCCACAGTGCCTGTCACGGGGGTTGGAGTAGCCACAATGCCTGTCGCCTGTTGCTTTGTCATCAGATCCAGAGACCTTCTCTTCCCCTTGAGGGTACTGAATAGTGTTGAACAGCGCTCAGTAGACATGGGCCAGGCCCTAGCACATTGCAGTGATCTGTGTGTCTCTGGAATTGCCAGGGTGACAGCATACTTTTTCCAAATACTTCACTAGTTTTTTAGGATTCCGCACTTGTTCAGGGGTGAAATTCCAAAACACTGGAGGTGCCCAGTGTCCTAAGTACTTGCCCACACACCCTGCCACTCATAACTATCCAGCCTCGGGGCAGATCTCTGGGTGGTATTCTTAAATAGTTGTTTAACCTTAGGCAAGACCTGAACCACACTCAGGAGACATAGCAATAGGAACATGCTGGTTTGAACATCCCAAGGATATTCAAAATTCTCAAGACATATTGTAACTAGCCTGGAGGAGAAGGGGAAGGTGAAAGAGCGGGGGAAAGTGTCCCCCCTTGTCTTCCCCATAAATTGGCTCTCCAAGGAGAAAAGGTAAAGAGTGTAATTATTAATAGTTTCCAACAGATGGTTCCCGAAGTATGGAGATGATGGCAATGCTAAGTACAAACACCAGATTAGTCTCTTGACCAGTAATTTTATCATATCATAAACCAGTGTTACACAGTACAGCAAACTGATAACCTTAATCAAGCCCCCAGAGGTGATAAACAGCACAACAGGGAACATATACAGCAAGTAAGGTGTTATATAACACAACTCTGAGAACAAGCACGACAACTCTGAGGCAAATAAATCAACATTGCGACCAGCGACTATTAACTTAATAATGAATGATTATAACAAATTTGTTTTAATACGCTCTGGTCAGATCTGTGGTTACCTCAACCCTTTGAGCCCCACGTTGGGCACCAAAAAGACTGTTGTGGTTTAACCCAGCAAGCAGCTAAACACCACACAGCCGCTCGCTCACTCCTCCCCAGTGCGATGGGGGAGAGAATCAAAAACAAAAAGGTAAAACTCATGGGTTGACACAAAGAAAATTTATTAGGACAGAAAAGAAAGGGAAGATAATAATAATGATAAAAGAATATACAAAACAAGTGATGTACAATGCAATTGCTCACTACCCGCTGACCGCCCGAGCGGTGGGCCCCCGGCCAGATTTTCCCCTAGTTTATATACTAAGCATGATGTCATATGGTATGGAATATCCCTTTGGTCAGTTGGGGTCAGCTGTCCCAGCTGTGTCCCCTCCCAACTTCTTGTGCACCCCCAGCCTACTTGCTGGTGGGGTGGGGTGAGAACCAGAAAAGGCCTTGACTCTGTGTAAGCACTGCTCAGCAGTAACTAAAACATCAGTGTGTTATCAACATTATTCTCATCCTAAATCCAAAACACAGCACTATGCCAGCTACTAGAAAGAAAATTAACTCTATCCCAGCCAAAACCAGGACAGGAGGGAAGGCCAGGCATAAGGCAAGGTACATTTCGGTAGGTCTCCTATCCTACAGTAGGGGACAACGAATGCTGTACTGTGTGAATTTGCTCCGGAGTCCAGTCAGAGATATTACATCCCAAATGTTGTTAACATTATATATCCTTTCCATAGGCCAAAGGTCAAAAATGTTTCTATCAAGAAAGTGCCTTCCAAAGGCAGTGTGGAAACAGTGTGGTTTGCAACACGTCGCATGTGTGTCAGAGAAAGGAAAAGGCCACAGCACATCCGCGTGTGTCCTTGTGGCTTCCCCTTCAGGCTGCTCCATTCCACAGGTAGCTATCGCACTGCAAAGGTTATGTGGAAAACTCACAGGACAGCAGAGCTGAACAGAATTGCAGCCGGTGGCTCAATGGCAAAATCTTTCCACCCCTGTACAGCTATTTTAAAAAGGGACAGGGTTTCAGAAGCTTTCAGGAAAAAAACACACTTAGATGCTGCCCTATTTAAAATCTGGCCTTGCACATGCTGACTTGAGTAGCAAGTTTGGAAAATGCCATCAAGTAGGTCGTGCTATAAATTCACACTTAAACCCCTGTCCAGTAGAATACAGGCTTAAATCCATCTCCCTGGACTGCATCTGGACTGCTGTGCTTTGAGTCATAGTCCATCCTCCTCTCTTTCCTTTTTACACCTGGATACCTTGCAGACTGGTGGTTAGACCACTTGAAGGTGGAAAACTGGTTCAAATCCTACCAGGTGGGGTAATGCCTAAACCAGGAAGCTCCCGGGGTCTAACCAGACGTGTACGCTCACAGCAGGGCATGAATCAGTACAAGAGGATGACTTTTTTCTAAAGTCCTATGAATGTTGTCTTGTACCTTCCTACCTTTCATTGCAGACAGCTCCAAAGATATACTTTAAATGCCTTAAACATATTAGATTATATTATATTTATCTTAAACATAAACCTGTGAGAGTGGTCAAACACTGGGACTGGAACAGGTTGCTCGGAGAGGCTGTGGAGTCTTCATCCTTGGAGATATTCAAAACCCAACTGGATACAGTCCCGGGCAACCTACTCTAACTGACCATGCTTGAGCAGGGGGGTTGAATGAAACAATCTCCAGATATGCCTTCCAACTACAAGAATTCTGCGATTCTATGGCTAAAAAAAATTAAAAAAAAAAAAAAAAAAAGGAAAAAAAAAAGAAAAAAAGGGGGAAAAAAGGAAAGTAAGGTTTTTTATATTTTCATGTGAGCAAAAAGCCCTAGATAAAAATGAAATTATTTTGGATCAGATGATTGATGAAATGTATTTATTGTTTTAGCCATGGAACTGTAAATTCAGTTATGGTTTTAATTCCAGTTACTGAATGCTCCTAAATTCTGGCCTTGTTTTCACTCTGTTGAGGTACAGCAGCATTGATGGATGTGTGTGGCACCAGTGTGACCAGGATGTGAAATCATGTGCTTTCCCCTCACATGAAGAGGCATTTCAGCAATGATTAATCATGTATTTTCTCCTTTGGCAGCTATTCACAGAGGTTTTCATTTGCAAGGCATGATTTCTTTTTCTTTTTGTTGTCATCATGGTGAAGTCCCTAATAACTGACATTTACTGGGGGAACTAGGTGCAGATTTGTCTGAGATGTGGAGGAGATGGGCTAATTCCATGTATCATCAATGTGGCTTCAAGAAATCTCAGAAATAAAAGTCTTCCAACTGAGATTTATTGAAGTTTCTTAAGTCCTGAATTGTTTTCCCTTGAAGCATTTAGTTCAGTAGATCTTTATCAATCTATACCCGTACATACATGAAGATCCATACACAAGGACACATGTTTACAACAAATTGCTGAGACTCTCCACATCTGAGGTCATTTCTGCATATTCATGAGTACACCCAAGGGCTGAAATATCTTTTCTCCATGACAGATTTTGCCCTAATAATTTGTACAGTATATAATTCAAAAAAAGTAACGACCTTTGGACAGACGTTTCTGAAACATACTTTCATGTTCCCTGAAGTGTTCTTGGTGTATTTAGTTACAACAGATGCTATTTTATTTTGGTGAAGCAAATGATAAAATCTTAGAGAATCTTTCATGAGAAGTATCTATGAGAAGATTGGAAATCCCACAAACTATTGCATTTTCTTCTTTCTATTGATCATTGCCATGTTTCTTAATGCCAGATCCTCCAGATCCTGGAAAAATCATAATATTAGGTAAAACTACTAAATAAGCATTGGGAATAGACAGCAAGTTGGATGTTGAAATACAGGCCTCTATCATTAAAAATATATTCCCATGTCTTATTTATTTAAGATTATGATTTATTTATGGCAAAAACCTTTAAAAGAGGTCAATGAAGTTTTGTATCCTGATTTGGATAAATTAGGCAAATTCACCATTCATTTTCTCTTTTAATTTGGTACACAATCTATTTAAACCTGTTGCAGTGGAGCAGCATGTATGTTTCCAAGCAGCAAGAAATCCCGGTTCCTCCATWTATTGATTTACAAATTTGCCACATATATCATTTGTTGCATCAGGTCTTTTCTCTCATAAAGAGAGCTTCATCAACCAAAGTGGAAACTATTGGCCATCAAAATGAATTTGAGTATTTACAATTAATTATACCTTATTTTTCCCAGGGCATTCAAAGCATAGCAAGTTCTGTACTGTCATTGCCGATCATCTCTAAAACACGAGATGTCAACCATACATATTTAATTAAACAGCATATTCAGTTAAACCAATGAAATTACATTGTTCTTATCAATGTCACTTATTCCACTAGTCTGCAGAATGAAAAGTACATATTCCTACTTGGTATTTTATTGATGGCAGTGGGAAGAGAAACTACATGTTTCCTCACAGCTTTCCCTCCTCCTGGAGCTCTTTCTGCAGCCCGGTTTGTTCTTTGTCTACCATCTTTCCTGGTATGAACTCCAAAGTTGGCAAATAGGCTGCAGCAAAACCTGGAAGATGAAGTAGTGTTTTAGATGCAGCTCAGTGTAGGGCTCCCTCTGGGCAATACATACTTACTGCCTCTGCATATGTCATGCAGGGGTTAATTGTTAACTGTTTGCACACTAAACCTAACTGACAAAGACTGGTTCTCGTCTTTCTCCTAAGCTCTGTTGCATATTCTGAACTTCCAAAATAAAAAGATTTCCAGGCTCTTAAAAAGATCATTACTAAGCTCTTAAAATTATTTTTTAATTTCTGTTTTTTTAAATGAAGTCTTGCATGCCCTTTATTCATTAGACATCTGTAACAATGAGTGCACATTCACAGTGGCCACAGCTTAGCAAAGCTGGTTAAGCAAGTATGTGTTTAACTTTCTGCTGGTGTTCAAATCAGTGCAATGTAAAATGTACCTGATTTAAAATCAGCTGTGAGTTGGGCTTTGCTCCACTTTTGATGCACAGACACAGGGCTAGATATAGCCATAATGGCAACAGTTGATGCTGACCACAGTGAGGACTTTCCTGTGTGAGACTTTTCCAGTGTTCATGTCATATAAAGTGGTGCTAGAGGAACAAGGAGGGTTGAAGAAATTGTCCCCCCTTGGATTCCTCCTTTCCCTGGGATATCACTTCCAAAAAAGCAATGCTCTAGCATTTTTCAGATCAAAATGGTTTTTGATCTGAAAAAGTCAGTTGCACAATTTGTCATATTCAAAGAAAGAAAAATGACTCTTAATAAAATTATTTTAAAAACCCTGATATACACATTTTCTTTCATTCCAGTTCATCCCAATGTGTTTTGCAAATCCAAACAGCCTGACATTTATATTAAACTTAAGAGGTCATTGGATCCAGTTCTGCAGAGCAAGACATCAGAGTTTAGAGTCCCACTGATCATTTCTGTCTCTCAAGAACAGGCTCTGGATGAATTAGCACCACTATTAATCATAATAATACATCTATGTCTTGGTTCTGAGATTCTTGAGATGTTTTCCAGAAACTGCAAACTGGCATGATACTAGCCAAAAAAACATTAAAGCATAGACCTTAACTCTCCAGTGAATCCTTCAGAAACTGAATAGCTCTCACAGCATAATATTTCTGACAGGAAATATACACTTGAGATGTTTTAAACCTGAAATGTCACATACACAACGGCGCTTAAGCCTGAGAATAGCCTCCCCTGTTTCCGAGATCATAACACTACTCATATAATTAAGAGGATAAAATGCCACTTCCTTGCTTCCCATACCCCTCTCCAAATGAAATGTGAGTCAATTCATGAATTTCATCTATGGCAAAGCCTAATGGAACAATTTCAGCCCRTCCTGGACAGCCCTCCTGCCCAATTCCCTCACACACACACTCAGACCCGTTATTTTTGCTAGCTTGGATTTCATATCCGCCTCTGCCCAATCACTTGTGGCAGGCTCTAGTGGTAAAGCAAATGCTTTGCTGCTGTTTTTCCCCTTAGAATTACAGATCACTGAAGAAGTAGCTTAAAACATTTCCACTGGAGAAAAATGTGATGAAATTGTTAAAGGTTCAGCAGCCTTGAAACACTAGTAGGCTATTGGCATGAGGATTATTCCCAGACATGATCTTTCCTTTGGAACCTGCAGTTGAAGTTTGCAATATTTGTTCGCTTCATGCCTCCTCAGCGTAGCCTGTCTCTCTGGCTGATTTTCTTCCTTTCTTTATCTGAAGCTGGCATTTTTTCCACTCTCAATAATTAAGCTGTCTCGATGTTAGAGACATGCCTATTTTATCACATGTATGTCTCGTACACAGTTGAAAAAGGAGATCTCCAAGGGAGAAGAAGGCTGGCGTCTCTGCTGTTGAAACGGTTTCAATCTGGCCTGAATACTTTGCCTGCAGTGCTGCAACCCACAAGGGGGTCTTAACCTCTGAAACCTGCTGACTCAAGAGTAATTGGCCAGCATGATGCCACTGTGACCATCAAGTGGAACAAATAAAATTACCCACCATTTCAGTGCCGTGATTGTCCTCTCCCACTGTGTGATTCCATGAATCCCCCGGAGGACTGACCTGCTTATAATAAACAAATTGTTTTCTGGGCTCCTTTTCCATTGCCTGTAGGGGAGTTAGAAGAAGACAGAACCAAGCTGTGTTAACTATATTTAGTGGTCTTTTTTTTTTTCCCCTTAAATTGCATCAGATGGTTCGTATGACTAGATACAGTATGATCTTTTAAAATTACATCCTCAAGAAGCAAACAATTAGAAAGAACATCTCTACAAGGAAACTCAAGTTTACACAGCAATAGAAAGTTATAAATTTAAAKAATTCAAGAGGATTACACATATCCAAGTTGGATGACTTAATTCCTTTTCCTGAGCAAGACAGCTTAAAAGCAGGGATTCTCTTACTCTATACACAATTTTGCAATTTGTTTGCATAAAAGCAAGATGTTTACACTATGGGACATSGCTATATAAAGGTCATTCCCAAACCTTACTATCTCCTATAACAGTGTAAAACCAGAATATCTCCCATGACAGCAGTGGGTTTATTCAGATACACACCAGTGTAACCCAGAACTAAATTTGGCTTTCCCCCCCGTCTAAAAGAAGCTCAATAAAGATCAGAGGGAGAGAACTATGGGGAGCGTGGGGTAGAGGGGAAGGAGGTGGTTCTTGTTCTCTTGGTTTTCTTTCTTTATGACCAGATAACAGCACCCCCAATATCTGGATTCATGCAGAGGAGATAATATGGCCTGGTAAACACAGTCAGCAGGACAAGTAGGGTGAAACTTTATTTCAGTGTTTTCAGTAACTGCTTGAGCTGATAATGGCCCTAATGTGGCCACAATTGACTGCAGAAGTGCAGATTTAGTCCCAGTCCTATAAAGTTTTGTACTAACACTGTGTGAAATTGCAGTTGGTTTGAGTTTTCAGCTTTCATTTGAACAAGAGCAAAACTTGGAGGATGCAGATGTATGTGAACTGTTTTTGGGGAAAGCAGGGAGAGGAGCCCAATGACTTTTGCAGAATGAAATCACAACAAAAAATAAATTGACGAGACTGAGAAGTACAGTGAGCTACCTTGCCGTGACTAACAATAACCATTTTAAACAACTGTTGATGTATTTCTGAAAACACAGTTTGCTGTTTGTAGCCAGCTATTTCATTTAGACCCGATTCACTTAAATCACGTGCTTAAATGTAGGCAGGCCATTAAGCACATTGTTAAAACAAGGTCTTGAAAAATCAAGGAAAACTAATACTTCCTTTTCCCTGCATTTTTTTCAGTTGTTATGTGTGATTACTTTATATCACTGCTAGATCCACTTCACTTAGCTTGTTAAGGTATTTTGAGGGATATTTTACACACATTTTCAGTTTTCTTTCTGAGTTCTGAAACCAACGCAGTAAGAGTATTTAAAGAAACAGCAAGAGCACTTATCTGGTTCTTTCCATCCAAAGTAATCTCTCAGCCCAAACAGACCATTTAATCTGGAACAGCTCTTGTAAATTAAAAGGAGTCTGACCCCTGTTTCAAATTTAGCATGCATCCTTCTGTTCATTTTATTTCCCAGTAGATAAGGGGTAGATCAAACCTGCAATGCTTCTATCAYATACAAGTCTTCTCCTTATCTATATATAGCTTCTTTCTCCCTAGCTTGCCTTTCACTGCTGCAAGCTTTTGTATGTCAAGCAAGAGACAGAATAAGAACAGAGAAACTTGTATTTGGTACCATAATGCTATCAAGATGGGAAGGACATAACAAGTTGTGCTTTTTACCAATCTGCTTCTTTCATTTATATTTTGTTACATTACTTCTCCTGGCTGTTCCAGATCCTCCTCTCAAGTGGTTTATAGTCACAGCTATAAAGCACATTTCTCTACATCTCTGCTGTAAAGGAATGACAAGCATTGACTGGTGGATCTCCTTGTCTTATACATGAAGTATCCTTCTCAATCAGCCTCTATAACAGATAGATAAATCATGGGATACAAGAATTCCTTTTTATAAATAAACCCACAGAAAACTGGTCTTCATCACTGTGAGGCATTTGATTCACAGTGGAGGGCTCTTTGGGGTTTGAGGCATACATCGTTTCATGGAAAGGATTTGAGACCTCAGGGCTAGATCCACCTGAGTATCACAGCCAAAATTGTTCAGTGCCCAGGCATCTGTAACTTACCACATTATGGTGCAATCTATCAGCCTAAGCCCCCATATGTGAGAAATTTTCCAAATATCTTCATAACCAGTAGGCAGATCATGCACTTTGCCATTACATACACCCAATATGTAGATCACATGTTACGCACACAGGTCTTCTGTCATTCACAGAGCTTCTTTAGCTCTCTGCTCCAGAGGGTTTGAAGGGCTGTCACCTATCCCAGAAGGCACACATGCTTCTGATAGCATAGCATACAATTGCATATATAAATATAATGCATGCAAATGCACTAACAYCTCCTCCCCACCCAGCCCTGGGTGAAACTGGAAGCTGATCATGAAACCAGAGCAGAGAAGATCCATTTGCTTTGCTCAGAGGCCTTTGGTGGTGTTGCTGTTGGGGGAGTGGTACCTAGTTAAGTATCCTTGAACAGGGAGCATTTTTCCTTTTTTCCTATAGTTTTCTCTTGAAGTTAGTTGTATTGCTTCAATCTTTCAGTGAGCTTTGCTGATCCCAAGACCATTGGCCCATCTTAAGCAAGCTGCCCAGCAAGGGGATGCTTGAGCAGCAACAGCAGAAGGACACTGGCTTCTGCCACGCCAAGCTCCCCAAGCAGGCTGCCAGGAGCAGTCAGCTTGGACAGAGGCAGGTTTGTCGAAATCTGGGAGAGAAGACATTTGCACAGTCGGTTTTAATGCCTTAGGAAATATGGAAGGCTGTAGGCTTTACTAGGAAGAGAGAGAAAACAGATCACAAACATGAAGAATAATCTCTGGCAGATAACTCTACTTCTCTGCGAAACATAATCCCCAAATACTCTGGCAAGAAGATAGATCATTATACCATAATGACAAGCATTAGTCTCAGGTCTCAGTTTTTCAAAGAAACTAAGTTTAAAAATAGACTTCCTAAACCTTAAGGTCTGGAACCTTGTGCAGACATTAAGACTTGTCTGCAGCTCCTCGCTTTACTCCTACATTTTTCCATCTGCAAACAACCGCTGCAAATGACTGCATAAGACAGACCTGGACTTTATAGTTCTCAGTGAAGCAATATGTCACCTCTATTTATACTACTGTGATCTTATTAAAGAAGGAAATCCTGTCAGTAGTAATCTCAAATTCCTTCAGTTATCGTAAATTAAAACTCCCCACTTCTCCCTTGCAACAGGATTTTTTTTGTTTTACTTTAATGTGCATACATGTGCCTATGTACATGCTTTTTGAAGTCTTTGTTGTGTTTTTCAGTGAAATCCTAACAGCAACTGACCACAAAAATTCTCTAAATGTTAGTTAGTATCTACACAGACATAAACTCACAAAAGCCTCGACTAACTCTTGCTGATAAACACATCCTTGATGTAATCATTGGCTTAAGTCATAGGAAGTGTAGTTTTGTGTCTGTAGCAGGCAAATGGCACCTGGGAGCTCTGAGGATCTTTTTGTGGCCTTGCTACAGGAGTGTTTGTGAACTTGGCAAATGTAAATGTAAACGTTCTGAGCCTATGTATCCCTTTCTGTGAGATGATGATAGTATATATACTCCTCCCACCTTTTCTAAAGAGAAATTTGCAGCCTCCAGTCAAGAAGATGGGCAGAGTTTATTGCAGTTCCAGGTAGAGGATATTAGGAGATCATTATCAATATCATACGGCAGGGACAAGCTTCTAATGATATTTTACATTGCAAAATGTAACAAAACATTTTCCATTTTTCATCGTTTTCTGTATCTCATACTGAACTCCTGTTGGCTTTGTTAGGGTCAGTGGTGTTTGTTATATTTTTGTAAGACAGCCAAAGCAGTAGTAATAACAAATACATTAATTCTGCCTTATTTGACTAGTCCAGATTCTCAGAGAATTTTTTTTTTTCCAAACACAGTTAAGTCTCCTTTACTAAAAATGGAGGAGGTTTATACTTTCTTTGGGGACACCATGATGTGGATTCTAAGAGAGAGAAGTTGTCAAATGATAGGGATTTCTTGTACAGATTTCATGGTCATAAAACGTAAAGTGATTTCAGAAACTGCAACCAAACAAAAGCCCCTTCTATATTTTGATCCACTCTGAATAGTTCTTATAACTCTATAGCAAACTTAAGACCAACAGAAAGGTCATGATGATTAATATGACAAGAGAATGAGGAGGTCAACTAAAGGCATTGCCATTGTCCATAGGCCTTGTCACAGCAGGTGGTTTGTGGGGTTAAATCCAATACAGAGGAAAGCAAAATATAAACATTGAAAATTCCTTGCCAGTGCCACCTGGGGGAAGAGGGCAATGGATTTCAATGCCAAATCAGCACTTGGGTTTGATGCTGTATAAGGACCACAAGCCACACGAGCACCTGGAAGCTGCTATTAGCACATCCATTCACCTGTCTCTAGCCATGGCCAGTCTCTAAATGCTTCAAAGGAATGCAAACAAATAAACAACCTAGAGGCCAAGGTACACATCAAGGGAGAAAAGGAAGTGGGAATTCCTTCCTGGCCAGTATAAATATGGTATAAAACAAATGATCAACAAACAGAAATCACACATCCCCTTGGGAATACCAATAAATCACCTACTTACAAGCTTTCACTTTTAAATCCTGAATTGTCTTTTCTCTAAACATGAAAAACTCTTCTCTAAGTAATGTTGTAGCCTCTTCTATTATTCACCACCTGTTTGGAAGGCCATTCCAGGATATTGCCCCCAAAATACTTAGAAACCTCTGAAATCCAGTCTTCAAGCTATGGCTGCGGCATTGGGCAGAAATGCAGCTTATGGCTAGAGTAAAGCCTGTAGATAATTCATACCATTTGTCCAGCATGTTGAAACTAGAAGATGTAGGTAAGTTAAGAGCTTGCAGTCCTCCCCGTGGTCTTTGGCTCCTGTGCAGCATTCACCCCCAGAACTGCTCTGAGTGCATGGGAAAAGTGCTGCCAGGGGAACACAAAAACCTTGACTGAAGTGGTTATGGCCTTTTGGACCTGGATGAATTTCAACTCCGATCTTGGATAGGTTCAGAAAATAGTCCAGACATTACTCAGTTCAGCTTCAGTGCACTTTTGGGAGATAGGTAAGTGAGACTGCTTTACATCTTCCACTCTGGGCAGCTGTGAAGCCACCCAAGGTGATATGCACAAGTGTTATGTCATTGTTATGAGGGTCAGTCACGAAGTTATGTCCATCTCATATCTATGCAATTTTTCTCGCAGGACCTTCATTCCTCACGTCTTTGTTTTTTGGTTTGTTTTTTTTTGTTGTGTTGGGTTTTTTTTGTTGTTTTTTTTTTTTCCACCCAATGATTTATCTTTGACTTGTAAATGCTTTAATGTGGAAGTAGTGACTGATACTGTAACAGAGCTTCTGTTATCATAGGGTTTTGGTGATAGCAGCAATTCTTGACTAATAACACTTAAGTGAAACACTGTTATACAGCTACTGTGATTGCAAACCTGGGATAATAGAAGTGCTATCATTTTAAAAATTACCATTGTAGAAAAAATGATAGAATAGAGAGTGTGTTAAAGGGACAGTCTCATCACACTTTAACCACAAGGAGATTCTTGAAGTATTTCTGAATGACTAAAGAACCGTAAAATATTTAACAAAAGGAATTATATGGCATAGACATTGCAAAACATGAAATGGAAAACAAATATTGTGTCTCTATATGCAGGGTGAAATTCATAGAATCATAGAATCATTAAGGTTGGAAAAGACCTCTAAGATCATCAAGTCCAACCATCAACCCAACACCACCATGCCCACTAAACCATGTCCCTAAGTGCCTCATCTACACGTCTTTTAAATACTGCCAGGGATGGTGACTCCACCACTTCCCTGGGCAGCCTCTTCCAATGTTTAACCACTCTTTCAGTAAAGAAATTTTTCCTAAGGTCCAATCTAAACCTCCCCTGGCGCAACTTGAGGCCATTTCCTCTCATCCTATCGCTAGTTGCTTGGCAGAAGAGACCAACACCMACCTCGCTGCAACCTCCTTTCAGGTAGTTGTAGAGAGCGATAAGGTCTCCCCTGAGCCTCCYCTTCTTCAGACTAAACAGTCCCAGTTACCTCAGCCGCTCCTCMTAAGACTTGTTCTCCAGACCCTTCACCAGCTTCGTTGCCCTCCTCTGGACATGCTCCAGCACCTCAATGTCCTTCTTGTAGTGAGGGGCCCAAAACWGAACACRGTATTCCAGGTGCGGCCTCACCAATGTCAAGTAGAAGGGGACAATCACTTCCCTCGTCCTGCTGGCCACACTATTTCTGATACAGGCCAGGATGCCATTGGCCTTCTTGGCCACCTGGGCACACTGCCGGCTCATATTCAGCCAGCTGTCAACCAGCACCCTCAGGTCCTTTTCCGCCAGGCAGCTTTCCAGCCACTCTTCCCCCAGCCTGTAGCGTTGCATGGGGTTGTTGTGGCCAAAGTGCAGGACCCGGCACTTGGCCTTGTTGAACCTCATGCAGTTGGCCTCAGCCCATCGATCCAGCCTGTCCAGGTCCCTCTGCAGAGCCTTCCTACCCTCGAGCAGATCAACACTGCCGGCCAGCTTGGTGTCGTCTGCAAACTTACTGAGGGAGCACTCAATCCCCTCATCCAGATCATTGATAAAGATATATTGAACAAGACCGGCCCCAAAACGGAGCCCTGGGGGACACCGCTCGTGACCGGCCGCCAAGTGGACTTCGCTCCATTCACCACAACTCTCTGGGCCTGGCCGCCCAGCCAGTTTTTTACCCAGCGCAGAGTACACCTGTCTAGGCCATGAGCCAAATTAAGTATTTCCTTCCCTGTGTAATTTTTTAACAAGACAAGGACAAAACACATTTTGACTGGAGGCTATATTTTGTGTTGTTGGGGACTCCACGTCTAGAAGACGCAACATGGTATCTCAGAAAACATTCTGTAGATACCATAAACAAAGATTAAATATGAATTAAACACACTTCTGGTCAGCCAATGAGCGACGGTGCTTTTCCTTAAGGCTACTGAGAATCTGGGAGCTACTACTTAACAGTCCCCAGTAAAGGAGTACAAATCTTGCTGGGCATATAAAGAGGTGGGCCCAGCCATTAAGATCTTGAAACATCATTTTAGACATGAAATAGAGATTATGAGACAGGAGAGAGAGAGTTGGTGAGAAGTCTGACCAGTTACTCATCCCTAGCACCTGTACATCTCACTAATTCAGCTACGGTGTTTCGCATGTTTGGGATTGTTCAGAATGGTTAATTCGTCGGTATGAAGTGAAGTCCTGTATTTTCAGTCAGCTGTACTAGGGGCCTCTCAAAATGCAAACCCACTCATGGCCTTTTACCTAATGTATAAAGCCAAACAAACATGAAGATTTTAAAGGCTCACTCTGCTTATTTTAACTGCTATAAAACATGCTTTACAGAATATAAAGTGGCTTCAGTAACTGAAATGAAAGGCTTCTCTAGATTTTGATCCATTCATTCTGGTGCACTTGTTGCAACATCCTTTCCTCAATGAGAAATACAGCCTGATCTCTTTCACATTCTCCAGACAATAAAGTAATAAACCAAAATAAAGCCTGATACTGCAATGTGATGAGAGCCTTCTGGGAGTGGAAGTGGCCTCCACCTCCTTTGTCTTACAGGGCTGGGTACTTCGTATAGCAGCAAGATGGAGGGAGACAATGTCACTGGAGGCAATTTACACCTTTTGTCAGAGAGGGGGAAAAGAGACCATTTACATTTTTTTCACAAGGATGATTTGGAAAGCACTTTCCCATAAGGTGGAAGGACCTTCAAAGCCTTACTTTCAAACACTGGTGTTCCTTACTGTGAAGGATGTCTTGCAATTCACTAATAGCAATATTCTTGGTTGGTGATTTCCAGACAAAATTTTCAGTGTATTTGCTTGACTGTGGTGGCAATCTCAGGGCAGATGTGCATTTGAGATTAATTTATTCTGTTTTGTTGCCTCAGAGGACACAGTGGTAGCATATTACCTTGCTATAATAAAAAACATAGATATGGGAAAGTCATCTAGTCCTTCTCGCTAACAGTGCAGACTTGCCCTCTTGCAGCGTGTTCCCTAGTGCTTTGTCCAGTCTATTTTTAAATGGCCTAAGTGATGAGAATTTCTGCAGAGGAGAGTTCACAGGCAGGCCTCTTTCCTCTAACAAAGCTTTGGATAGATAAAGAATAATAGTAATAATTTTATTTATTAAGCTTTCTCTTTTTCACCCACCAAAGTCCTTAGGGTGCTAAGCAGACATCATAAAACAATTTCTTGCCCCAACCAAGCTCAGCAATGTTTTGAAGAGATCAGTAAACAAAAACCAACACTAAAACAAAAGACAGGGGAGGACAAAGGCCCTAGCAGATGCGCAGCTCAGGAACAAAAGGGTCTTACAGTAAGGATTGTTGCAGCATACCCTCTCAGCAGAACCCATAACTGTTCAAGCTCTAGGGCCAAATTCAGGGAGGTTTAATTGTCAGTGCTTAGCAGRAGATTCAAGGCTCTTCAATGGTTCTCAATATCTCACAAATCCAAACCTACACCGAGGAAAATTTAAAAAGACCGTATTTCTGAGCAAGGCTATTGAGGTAACAGAAAAAAATGAAGAGATGTCATTTTTCTTTGCTCATTTGCATTAAACCCATAAAGTCAGTGTTACAATTTTAATTATATTGAAAATCTTCCATCTGTGTCTGCTAAATCCTGATTTACTGGTAGCTGCAGTCATTTGCCCGGTAATATTAAATGTGAGGAATGGAACCAAAAGCTTCACTATCATCAAACTCAAACAAATGTCTTCAGGAAAAAGCATTAACCAAAAGCTAAGTCAAGTGCCTGTCTTTTCCATCCATGTTTATCGATGCTAAAACCCTACTGGTTGCTACTTGCACCAGAAGACTATTGCAACTTCTGTAGGGGGAAAAAAAGTGTTATATTTCTTTTTGACAGAACCATTAAGGAACTCTGTAATGTTTCAATCTGTGGTCAGTGCTCTGTTTTGCTTGGCTCGCTAAACCCTCAGCCTCAGCTGGCATTTCCTAAATTAACAGCACATTCACTCCCCACATTAAGACAGTCAGACAAATGGTTCAGCCTAAACTAAGCAGTTTGACACTCATGTGCTTCAGCAAAGCTGAACAGCATCTCATGACGCTTACATGATTGGATGATATCATAATCATATGATAAAAAGCCATTAGGCCAGGACCAAAATCTAAAACATAGGTCATTATGTTAGATGTAAAAAAGTGTACCCATTTAATAGAAAAAAAGAAACAAAAAAGAGTTCTGACACCAGGGAACATCTGGCTAATATTTACATCTCCTGTTTAATTTGGATGCTTCAGTTTAGTTTTCAAGATGGCAGTGTATAGAAACAAATTAAGCCAATCACTCTATCCGCAGTTTAGAAAACCAAGATTTGTTTATAGTTTCTCATATTAATACCTCATCCACTTGGCCAAAATGCCTTGTGAAAAATATACCTCAAACACACAATTCCTCTTTAGTAACAAAGCCGTAATTCAGCATAATTCTTTGTTGATGGGATGAAAAAGGGAGTCATGTAAACTTGGAGTATTGAGATGAAGAGATAAAGTTGGGCCATAGGAAACGAAACAGTCTTCAGTGCTGTAGGGTTAAACTGAAGCCCATTAAGAAAGTCAACAGAATTAGCATTTTGGGYCCCATCCTACCTTCCTTTAAATCAATGGGATTTTGTCACTAACACCAGCCAGAGCACAATATCACAGACACATTCAGTGTTAAAATAACATGAGCTGGATACAAGCTTGCTGGATGAGCCCTGTGCCTGGGAACCTGCAAGTTTAATTCTGTGATGAGTTTGATACAATGCTCACTTCCAAGAGTACTGAAAAACATGAAGCAATTCAGCAATGCATATGTAGAACTTCATAAAATATTATCTCTAAGAGGAAAACTGGCCAAGTGACAATATTCTTATGTCATATGTAATTAGGTAAGCTCCAGAATGTTCAGGTTAATAAAAGGAGATGCTGATTTCAAAATACTGGAGAGAATGCAAAGCCTGAAGTCAAAACTTTTAGTTACAAACCCCAAGGGACAGGCAGGGAAATCTTTTCATCAGGCTTCCCTGTTTTTTAATATACAAAGGATCTACCAGGCCAAAATCTATTCAATATTACTGGGTATTATTGGTAGATATAAATAACAATATTAGTGTGAGTGAATTACAGTATCCAAACCCCAGATCTGGCTAAACAGTCCCAGTGGTTTGGGCTGTTTCTAGTCTGTTGTTTCTAGAGGCAGAAGAAAAGCCCAAGCAAGCTTGCTGAATGTTTCTCACGTCTGTTTAGACTGCCATGACAAAAACACAACGTAGACACTCCAAAATTAGTACTAAATTAGCCAGCTTTACTCTAGCAAGCAATTCACCCACAGCGGCAAGGAGCTTAGGGCTGGAAGCAAACCCAGCTGTTATTCAGAGTGCCAGCAACATAAACCTGATGTCAGGTTTGTATTGCCCAGCAAGCCTAGTTCATGGGCTGAGCTTGCACAACCTCAAGGAAAACTGAAGGGAGCCCTGTGTGCCTGCAGGGTGTCGGTGTGTCCGCTGCTGCCTGGGTCGCTGGAGGCTGCGGCAGAGCCAGGGCAGCGGTGGCAGAGGCAACAGCAGGAGAGGCAAGGAGAGCAGCAAGCCAGTGCAGCAAAGGCAGCAGCAGATGATCATGCGTGTTGGAGGAAGTAAGGGGATAGGCCCCCGCAGGGACCACTTCCAAAGAGCAGTGTGGCTAAGATGGCACCACATTTGGCTCCCTCTAGTTTCCCCACGCTTCCAACGCTATCCCAGCAGACACTGCACCCTGAAGCACTCCCCATGCCCTCGTGGCACACCTCCAGGTATGCAGCATATCCATTCAATCTGTGCTATAAAAACACTGCTTTTTGCTTGCGACAGCCCTCAACTATTTCAGATTCTTTGAACTGAATAACCAAGAGTGACATGATAATTATGTCTTAGGGTCACAGGGACACCCCACGGCCCAGAAGAAACCCAAGGTTGCTCTCTGAGTTGCAGGGGTGCAAACTCCATCTATGCGTACTGGTAATTAAGCGTGCCTGGGACCAGTCTCTGGCTCTGAGGCCAACTGGCAAGGAAGGGCACCCCCATCACACTCCCACCAGAAGAAGGGGACTGCGCCCAGCTGGGAATGGTCTCGGGGCCATGATGACCTCTGGACCATCTCTGGCATTTGTCTGACAGTGYTGGTGGGCACTGCTCAGAGCCACAGACCAGCCTCACGATGCAGCAGTGCAACCAATCCACTTCTCTTTAATCCAACCACCTCATTTACTAGTAGAGCTATAGCCCACCAGAGCCTCCTGCTCTGAGGACAGCTGAGCTTGAGCAGGCTTGGGGCCAGAGGGTGGTCCATGGCCCTCTTTTTTTTAGAGGGATAAATATAGCCACAAGGGCTATATGCTGTGGTGGATATGAGCATGTGGTGTCCTCAGTCCTGCTCTTCCAGGGAGGCAGAAGAAGGAGAGCCATGTGCCTCCTGACAGCACTGACAGGGGACCTGTTTCTTCATTCATAAAAAATGACAGCTCTTCAGATTTATTTAAAAAGGGGGTCACCTGTGTGCCACCCTCAGTCACTTTGGTGAGCACTCACCACACTCCCAGCCCTCCGAAGGTGATGGGACGGCACAGCCAGGAGCAGCAGGCAGTGGGTGTAGGAGGTGGTGGGAAGGGAGGGCTGTTGTGCCTCGTGAGCACCAGCCCAACACGACGGTGATTCTCTGCACCTCTGCGGAAAAATCCTGTTTTCTCATGTAGCAGTGAGTGTGGGCACTAGACATATTTCTTCCTCAGTGAGCCATGAGAGAGAGGTACAAGAGCAGGTAAACATGCTTCCTTACAGTCAGAGCTGTCATTTCTTATACATTGATTTATACTTACTACAGAGTCAGTGCAGGAGAGTAACAGATGAAAACAGTGTGCCAGCTTATACATGTGAGGAGCCTTTCCTCCTATCCCAACCATCAAAAGTAACCCTTTTAAGAGGTAAAACCAGACTATCTGTTTCCTAGAGCAGCTGTTTTAGCAATGTCTTGTTGATTTGCTGTTTAAAATCCTCTGGGCTTCAACGTGCCTTTGCAAATTTGAGTGGCCAAAAGTGTACTCTTCCATATAAAAATCTCAGGTTCGTTCTTTTTCTTTTTTTTTTTTTTTCCCTCTGTCTTAGGGCATGACAGAAATGGAAAGGCAGAAATAGGAAGTTCAGGCCTATCCCTTCCAAATTGCTCAATCTGTGCTTCCAAAAATGCTCAGGGAAAAATGGATGGGAACTTGCAGGCAGGGTATAAAGCGCTCAGAGTGTTGCAGAAGTGATGCAGTCATTTAAAAGGCCGACTTAGAAAACAGCATGTTTCTTCCTTTGACATCCTCCCAAGAATGTCTGCATCAGCCAACTTGCTTAAAGTGACAAAAGTCATTACAGATAAACACAGTGGATTGTTTATTTTGGAAAGGGACTGGGGCATAACTCCTCTGAGGTAAAGCACAGGGCGGTTCTTTCTTTACCTGCTGCGGGATCCAGCAGAGAGGCAAGGTGCTGCATGCTTTGTGTTCAAATGACTAACAAGACCTTTGTCTAGGCTTGAACTCTCATACCTGTTTTCAGTTCCTGACATACCTCGCATCCCCCCACCGCCCGCCAAGCCAGCGCTGGAGTGCTTGGATGGCGAGCCTCTGGAAACAGGATGCCACTGGGATCCGCGGGGAAGACAAAGCCCCTCAGAAAGGCGAGCAGCCTCGGGCCACTTTAATTACAAGTCCCTGCACTGCTTGAAGGTACTCAGTTGACATGCCTGAACTGTGCAAAGACCTTCAAGTGAACTATTATACAAAGCTCAATGTATCACATGGTTGCGAAGCAGCTGCTAAGTCTCACTGTAAATGAGGCACAGAGATGATAAGTCACATACTCTCATATACAATGTGTTTAAGGAAACCCCCACCCTACGGATTTTACTGCCTTAGGCTAGGATGAAACTTGGGAGGTGAAGGGGARGGAGGGGGATGTGGGAAAGAGTTTTATGTGAAGACGTTCTAGTCTACATTAAGGATGTGTTTACTCCTAGTAGCTTTGGCAAGTTAATCATAACATGCATTTAAGTTCTTTCAATAACAACCCCCAAAGTGGATTTTTTTTAAATGTCACTTCCCTGTTTAAAGCAGCACAAAACTGTATATCAAGATAAATCTTCCGTATGAGACACAGAAAGCAGTAGTTACTAACATTTGGTTTCTCCTTTGCTCACTTTGGTTGGATACATACAATCCTGAAATGTATGTTCTCAATTCAGATAGGAGGAGTGTAAATGACATGCATTTGATTGCACAGATACGACACACAGAAAGACCGACATGATTAAGAACAAAAATCTGGCAAAACAGAAGACGGCAGATGATATAACCCACAGTAATAAATATGCCACTTGTGATCATCTTAAAAACAATTGAATACTGTGGCTAAGGCTAAATGGCTGCAGAGCAGTGTCTTTAACACACCCAAGGAGGGGGTTCCTATAACCCAGCAACATACTGTGACTGTAGTCATTTCTGAAATCCCGGATCCGTAGAAATGCAGGGTTGGGAGGGACCTGAAGAAACCATCCAGCACGCTGTGCTGAGATGGGCGCCACAGTAGGAATCAGTATGATGCTGAAATGGGAACTCAAACCCATGAGAGCTATTATTTCAGGCTCTCTGCACTGTCAGTAGGTGGCTCATCTTTTCAAGATTTCCCATCCATCCATAACAAAAAGTAAATATATGCCTGCCAAAGTAAGAAAAAAGTTCTGTATATCATGAAAATATTGCAAACCAATAATGCAAAAGCAAATTTAATTCGCTTTCGAAAAGGTCTGGAAAAAAATCATGGAACTTATTTAACTGGCATGTGTATGTTTTTGGACAAGCATCCATAATCACACACTAGCCGTCCCACACCTTCTTCAATTAATTTTCAAGCAGAAGTTTTAAAACAAAATTTTCCCTGTGTAAAAGATGTGCATATAAAAGACATTTAACAATCGATAAGTGATAGCACATTACATGCCAAACAGATATGATTCCTTAGGCTGTGTTACAAAACCCTTTGAAGCAAGGCGTAGAAACTCATAAAGAGACAATAATATGAAAGTATAGCAAGGAGCAGGTGATCAGAGGTTACTAGGAGCAGACTGCAAGAACTAGACAGCCCTAACTGGGCTTGCAAATCTCACTTTTCTCTATGGATTTGTTAGAGAAGAAAGATCCATAAGACCAAGAGTAAATCTGGGGGCATGAGAATGATGGCAGGAGATTGACACTCTAGCTGTTATGAAGGAAAAATACTTCATCATTAAAACTGAAGCCAGAGCTTTTTCTCCTTTACAGAAGGTCTCAAACCATACTTAGCTTCCTTGGGACTATCTGAATAGTCAACCATTTGCTTAGGTGATTTGATCCTGCTCTCATTCAAGGCAGATGCGTCTCCCTTCCACTTCAAAGAGAGCATGATGACACCTTCACGAACTGTGTTTCAATCTGGCTAACAGAGGGTTGCACTTAAAACATTTTCTAATAGAGATACTACAGAAAGCAGAAGTAGGTCCAAACTATGTTAAAAATTCACTGTAAAAAAAAAAAAGAGGCTAGAACATCCCAAAGTAAAGTTGGACAAACAGGTTTAAAACTAGCACAGATGGGCCAATGTGCCTTTTACCCCTTATCACAGACATTTATATTATATGTCAAAATAGTGCAGAATGCAGCGATAGTCGATGTTAGAACACTCTGTCTGGGTCATGCAGATTCATCACCAGCTGAAACAAAGTGTATTTTCTCCTGCAGTGGGTCACTGTTCTCCTCAATCATCTCACGCTTTTGTTGTGTTTATTTTCAGCACAGTTTAATCTTAAAGATGCCATTTAACAAAGAATTTGTCCTGATAGTAGCAACATATGGCAGCAGCTGTTTGCGGTTCTTGTTCATAAAATGAGTTACATCTTCCTTTAAACAAGACAGCTTTTTATTTTGCTGCTAAACCTGCAGTTGAATCAGTACAAAATGATAATAAACATGTCTAGAGAGGTCTCCAGCTCAAAGCAAGAGTTACTGACCATGAACTCTGCCACTCTTTGGTTCTTATTTCCTAGCACAGGAGATTTGCCTGATCTGGAGAATAGCTATAACATGCAAAACATGAGCTACATTTTGGCACTCATTTCTTAATTATTATTATTATTGTCATAAAAAAAAAATTTGGTGGCTGAAAATATCTTAAAAAATGTTAGTGTCTGATATGTTACACATTGCCTTAGTACATTACAGCAAAAATAAAACAGATAAAGCTTTGTACGGCATGTCCAAAACACAGACTATATCTATACCACTAAATAAACGAGGGCCAGGGAGTGAACTTGATTACTGGACTATGATCACCCATTTTGCTTATTTATTAGTACCTCTTCTGGCACAGTTTTTGCCTGTGCCGACTGCCAGTTTTCAATAATAATGCCCAGGCATGACTGATGGGAGAGCACATGTGGCAGGGAGCACTCCCAGCAGGTAATGCRGGTGAGACTACAACAGATTAGAGTCTGTAGTGTCCTCTAATACTATCTGCACAGGCTTTGTGCATTCAAAGATCTCTATGCACGTTTGCACCAAGACATGCAACATAAGCCCACTATTTTCACACTATAAAACCCTGATTCTGATGGGCAGAAACATAGCCCTCACCTTCCTGAACATACCTGAAAAGAATACACTTAAAGTAATAGTTATATCTTAGATCCACTGGGAAACCATATGCTCAGAGGAGACGTAGCACCACATGTTGTGTGACAGGGACAAGAGAACGGTCCCTGTTCATGACGTATTTATCAGCGTAAACATAGCTATAATATCTCGGATACTTGAAGACCTTCTGGGTATGACTTCTTGGAGAGAAGGAGATTATGCCAAACAGCATGTAAAAGGAAAACGTCATGAATAACACTGATGCCTATACCTTTACCATGTCATTTGATGAGGTCTAGCAGATCTCGCTATGGGATATGGTGCTGTCTCTTTACAAGGGAGAGGTGTTTTGCAGTCCATGTGGAGGGAAGGAATAGCCAGCTAAACTGGGAGGGAGAATAAAGTACACTCTAGGGAGGCCATCAAGGAAAAATATGGATAAAGACATGTAGAGAAAGGTGATAGTGACCAAGGAACAGGCAATGCAAGGAGTTGAAATATGTGAGTCAGTGAGGGGTTTCAGGCAGGGTCAGAAAGGTGAGAGCTGAAAGTCCACCAGGACACCTACTCCAGTGTGATATCCGAGGGATGATTTCAGGATCATGGTGGGTAAGTGCAATGCTTTACGTATCACCAGCTCCTCCAGCAATGTCATGTCTAGCAGTTTTGCAATATTCTGTAATACACTAGGTAAAAGAAGAGAGTTTCTGTGGAGTTTGCAGGTTAAAAGAGGCAAAGTTTAAGGCTGTGGCTCTGAATTGAGGATGCAATATTATTGTGCTCTTTTGCTATGGATAAATTGTAACTCTGCCCAGCTAATAATTTGTAAATGGCTAATTTCTCATAGGTGGGCTAAAGTAGACCTTTAGGAGGGCATTGAAAGGAGGGAGGCCTTATACTAGCTGAAGCTTGGAGACCACTTTTCATTACTGACTCTTTTGTCAGTGATACCCTATATAGACGCTATATCTACTGGGGATTTCATAATCCTCGGAGGAAGAGGAAGAGGTGATACAGCATTTTAAGCAGATAAAACATGAGAGAAGGTAAATAATAGAGGACTTTATCCAGATCAGATGGAAATTTTATGCAAACATACGTGAAAAATGTGAAAAGCATTTTTAACAAAAATTGTACCTGCTCTAATTGTAATTTCATGCACATACATGCAATCACAAATATAAATGGATTGCTGATAGCAAATGATGTCAGCCACCTCTTAGCTATAAACAAAACTTTCCTTTGCATGCCCCTTATTTGTTGTTTATTGATGTACTTTCCTAAACCCTTTAACTTGGCTCCCTCCAATAGTTTCATCAGTTTAATGCAACAACCTAGAAATGAGAAACGTTCATTTAAGTGTCTATCACTTCCTTCCCTGCTTTTGACCAGCAGTCCAAGTTGGGAAATACTAGACATGCACTTGGCTCAGCTTCTTACTGCTGTTCATTGTATTTTTAAGACAGCTCTCATTAAATAGATGGACTATAAGACCTGATAATTTGCAGTAACAGGGGGCTGGATTCTGTGACCCAGGAGGTCCCTTTCAGTCCCATCTGCAGGTACTACCCTGTAACAAATTAAGTATCTCCTTTCCCTTAGCTAACCTGAGTTGAAATTAAGCTCAGCATTATAAATCACAAATAACTGTACTGAATGGTGTAAGACTAGCAACAGAAGAGAATTAGACACCTTGTTTTTATACTGCCTGAGCCTATGGCAAGAACTCAGCCATAAGCTTTTGGCAGCTTAGCCCTGGCAGATCTTCCCGTGGTGGTTTCAGATGCTATCTTTTCCCACCTGTCCTGTCATCTCTTTGCTGTAACTTAGCACTCTCAAAGCAGATTCAGCAGAAGGGAGTATCTGCCTATCAGTCTCCGCAATACACAGTCTAGGTTTAGCTCATCTTCACTGGTATCTTCCTTGCTAAGCTGCTGGGAAGATCAGATGGTGATAATGATTTTTTCATATTTGCTATTCTATAGGGACAATTCCATAGTTACAAGTATATCAGAAACAGAAAAATAAGTTAATGCTCTCTGGGAAATAAATACACCCACTAGGTCACTGATGCCCTTTGTGCTTTAAGAGATAAACTTAAGACTTTAAATGTCTCATTTACTTAACTTTATAAAAACTTTTGATAACAATGGTAGTAATGGCTTACTACACACACAGTCAGTTTCTTTTTAAATAAGTACTTGCAATTATTTTAAACCACTGTACCCCCTTTATCAGAAACAAAAACAGAAGACAAATTCAGACATGCAAATAAAGTAAATGACGCTAGCATAAACTAGGAAACTCATTAATTCTGACACTGCTGAAGCTCAGGGTCAGGTAACTCTTTTGCAGAGCAGATTATTTCATATTTTATAGAAATCAGAGAATATAGGACATAAAAGGAGCCCTAGCACTTTACCTAGTTCATCCCTGCGCTTTGAAAATACCTGCATTTTCTCTGGCCCATATTTATTTTATTCATCAATTCTTTAAAAACTCATGAAACTTCCTAGGTACCTTGTTGAAGTGCTTAGTTATCCTCAGAGTCGTAAAAGGATTTTGATTTTTCTGGGGATTTTTCAGTATTTAACCTGAACCTTCTTTATTTCAAATTAAAGCAATCATTTTTTCTGTGCTTTGTCAGTGGACTTGGAGTATAATCGATCACTGTCTTCTTTACAACAACCTTCTACATACTTGAAGACTGTTATCATGTCCCTCTCAGGCTCTTCTGTTGTAGACTAAACAAACCCAATTCTTTCAATCTTTCCTCATAGGTCATGTTTTCTAAACCGCTTATCATTCCTGTTGCTCTCTTCTGGACACTCGCCAATTTATCTACATCTCTCTGAAAAAGTGGTGCCCAAAGTTGGGTCGAGTTCCCCAGCTGAGAGCTCAAAGTGCCAAGTAGGATGGAATTCCTACCTCCGCCTGACACATGGCATTTCTTTTAATTCACCACAGAATAATGTTGGTGTTCCAAAAAAGGCATTATGTTCTTGAGTCATACTTGGTCTGTACTCCACTATCACCCTCAACTCCTTCTCTGCAGCACTGCTGTCTGGCCAGCTACTCCCTGCTCTGTATCTGTGTGTGTGATTGATTGTCCCTCCCTGGAAACAGCGCTTCACACTAATCTTTATTGAATCTCATTTCAGTGGTTTCAGATCATTCTTCCAATTTTTCACAATAATTTTTAAATTCAGTTATGCCTCAGAAAGCACTTAAAATCTCCCTCACTCTCAGGACATACAAGATTTTGTAATGACAGTCTATACAGTCATCTAAAACACTGACCAGAATGGATTTACCAACTACCCATTTTAATAGTGAACTACTCACACCTGTTCCCAAACACTGATTTTCAGCCACTTTGTAGTACTTTCATTTAGGTAATTTTTCTTTAATTTGCTTGTGAGAAAGTAGTATGAGCATGGGTCAAAATGCAAGATTAATATATATCTATTAATAATCAGGTATCTACTGCATCCTTTTATTCACAAGGACAGTTACCTTCTCAAAGAAAGTAATTAGAATGACTTGACATTCTTTTTCCTGATAAATCCATTTTGGCTTTTTCTTATCATCCCTAAGTACTTATAAATTGACTGCTTAGTAAATTGCTTCAGTATCTTTCCCACTATTGATATGAGGCCAGCTGGACTTAATTTTTCAAGTCTTCTTTCTCTCTCTGCCTAAAGACAGACACTATATTTCTTTTTCCTCTGCTCCTCTGGGGCATCACTTATCTCTTAGTATCACTGAAARATACTCAGTAATGTTACAGTGGCTGCTTTGCTTGTTCGGTTACCTGTTCCTTATTTGTGAGGAAAAAAGGAACAGAGATATTACATGAAGGTGTTTCAAATCATGCTTTCAACAAATAAGATGTAGGTATACCACTCTTAATCCTTTTATGAATAATAATACCAAGTATAACAAGGAAAAAACGTCCCTTTGAGATGAGAAAACACCGGTCTTCTCTCAGGACTGTGAGCAACAGTCTCTATAGGCAACAATTTTCATAAGAAAACTATAATTTAGTGATCTAAATCACTCCTACATTTTTGTTACCACTTTCTTCTCACTAACAGTTGGACTATGAGGTCTAAACGTCCAGTCTCCCGGTTTCCCAAAAGATGCCTTAATTAGTGGACTATCCTTCTTGACTATATTCATATTCCAGTTACTGAAATAATACAGCTGTTTCAGTTTCTACAATTAAAGTTTGTAAAAGGGGACAGTGGAAAGTTTCTGAACACTTCAGAGTGTCCTGTAGCAAAATCTGGTCCGATTTAATTAATCACATTTATTAATCTTTACTATTTATACTCTGTCAGAGCCAGAAGCCTTTGTTAGGGACCTCAGGCTTATTGTTTTATGTACTTCAAGTTCCTGTTGAATAATTTTTTCTTTGCCCTCGAGTATCAGTGTAGCCTCTGAGTGAACTAGCCTTGTTTTAATTTTGCCATTTTCTCCCTCAGTTACATTGGTAAAATGTCAAATTCTGTTTTTTCTGGCAAACGCAAACCCTCTGAAAAGGAGGGGAAGGGGAATGTTTCTGCCAGTCTCTTAAACTCTGAGAGAAGATAACTGGAAGGTGAATGAGACAATAAAAAATAYTGCTTCATGTACCCATTTATTCTCCACATGCAAAACTCTAAATTCAACCAAGCAGAGGCACCTCAGCTCTGAGAACTGTCCCCTTGCTCTGCGAGTATGCAAAACTCCGGTCCATGCCATTCAGCTGGGCAGGGACATAAGAGACCTGAGAAACATGAGTCTTTATCAGTGATCCTGCATATTGCCTTTCAAACACTGTGGTCAATTCGTTGCCAATTGCACTGTAGAGAGAGAGATCCCTTGCAGGATGCTTTAATGAAAAAAAGTTAACACAAAGAAATGTGGACAAAATCTTACCAGCATGATCAGCTAGAGGACAAGGATCTTTTCAGTCAAAAGTGACTTTTTTACGTAACCACCTCTCTAAGAACCATGCTTTCAAAGGAAGTTCTTCTTTAACATGCTTCCAAAATGATCTCCACAACAGAAAGGCTGCAGTTAAAGACCAGCTCAGTTACAGAGAAGCAAAACACTAAGACAGAGCTTTATGTTGCTACCGGCTCAGCACTTTTTAGCACTTAGATGATGAACACCATAACCTCTAAAATACCAGTGCCTAATTTTATGAGAAATTAGGTACCTGTGCGGAAATTAGGCTCATAAACACCTTTAAGGATCTAGGCCTTTATGTCCAAACACAGATAAAATATGCAGTCTAAACAAACTTAATGTGTAATAAGCGGAGGTTTTGTCTGTTCAGGTGGGACATCATTACTGGCTTTCTCTCTTCCAATTGGAAGCATRCAGGACAATAGTCTGAATTTGCTTCATCAGAGTAAAAAGAAGACGTGACTGCAGTCATGGGTTTGGTACACTTGCTTCTGTTTCCATTCATAAAAGCCAAAAAACTCAGGCATCAAGAAGGCTTCAAAACTTTTGAGCCTAAGACCAAAAGGATCCTTTAAAGATAGGCCAGATACCGTTGCATTTGACTAATATATAAAGCTTCTGTGACAGCTGTCCACTGTCAAAGTTTTTTTGTTTACACATAACACTGAAAACCTATAGGATTTGTATGTTAACAATGTCAAATTACTGAATTCAGATTCGACTTCCAAAGTTCCTGTCCTCCAGCAATGTCTACAGCCTGAGGGTTTCACCTAAACTCATCTCCTGTTAAACCATGCAAGTCCAGACACAAAAGGATCATGCTATACTGTTGGTAAAGCTAATTTGTCCTCTATTTTTGCTATAAATTGAAAGGGAGGAGGAACCCCAATCTACAATACTACATTATCAACCTAGCATTGCATTTAGCAATATTTAAAAGCTCATTTGCCTAATGATCTTACAAGTTCTGCATTGTATACCAGAGCATGAATTATGGTGCAATAATTCACACTCAGAAAACCCACTCTTCCTTGATCTTTGGCACAGTGCCTCACAGCTTACTACCTTTGAAGTACTGAATAGTAATTTGCATGCTGTTGTGTCTTGCTATTTATTGTTAGTATTCTTTACTACAATTGGAATGGTAAGTGTTCCAAGCTGATGAATTTCGATAACCCGAATTGGCACATTTACTGTAAAGCCCCAGTCACTTTGGAAAATCCTAATTCATACTTAATAGCTCCCTTCTATGCACACCTACAGGATGTAGATTCAGGCTACAATTTGGAAGTAACAAATTGTGAATCAGTCATCATGAGTAAGGACATCATAATCTAGCCCTTCACATAGGCTTTAAAAGATCTGTTGGGAAAAAATTTCCCTTCTGAGGGAAGAAAATTGAAAGGTGAATTTTAGGAGACTCTGCTGGGAGAAAAATCTCGGTAGATTTTTACTATTATCTAGAAAAAAAAGAAGATAAAAAAATCAGTGCATCTTGGCAAAGGCGGCACTTTTCAACACATAGGATTAATAATTTCAAATTACTATATCAAATCGTTTTACTGTTTCTTTAGAAGGTCAGTCCTGTCAAAATACTAACATATATATAATATGGTTTACTTATTATAATTTTAAATTCCTCTAGGCATTTTAAATTACATCTTGTAAGATCCCAAAGCTTTTCTCCTTACACAGACATGTATAAAGGACCTATATTAAATGATCAACTTTAGTTAGCCTTCAGCATAACACTGAACTGTACTCAAAGCCAACATCCTGATGTCAAGTACTTAAATTCAGTACCTCAGCACAAATTGGGCTGAGACTGTGCCCATTATAGGCTCTGTAACAGTCAGGACCTCAGCAAAAGTAGTCATTTTGTTCCAACATCCAATGCCTAGGCATCAGATTATTAAGTAGTAATCTGTGCAATTTACATGGAGAAAATTCAGCAGTATCTAGGGTGGATTAGTTTGAACTCAGATATCATTTAAAAAAAGAACATTTTCATCCTATTTAGTATTTGTAGTATTTATCCAGGTTTAACAGACTGCAACCACACTCAATTTAATTGAAGTTTGTCATCAGTGGAATGGCCATGATTACTGGCGCTAATTAGATAAGCCCTCAGAAACCAAAATCTCAAAAAGCATGAGTTACTCAGAGGTAATACATCACTATGGTTGCACAAATGATGGTCAGCAATAAGTACCAGGTATCTACTGAGTCTCATGCTATCCAGTGGGGCTCAGAAAGTCCAGGAGAGTGCTCTTATTAGCAGCTTTCTGGGCCAAATAAGAGATGTAGGTAGGAGCTGACAGCATCTTTTCTCAAGTTAGTGATTTCTTGGTGCCATATGTCTGGGACAAAATGTAGATTCAGATAAGAATTTCCCCCTTCCAGCTCCCAAGGCAGCAACAGAGCTGGGTGGTGAGCAGCTGGTGCCTACATGCTCTTTCTGCTGGCTCCCTGCCTCCTCCTTCCCCCCTCTGCCCTGCAACATTGGAGGTAACATGTGGCACATTTCGGTTCTAGGGCTGTGGTAACACAGGCTCAGTTCTGGGGTTTTCTGAGCTCTCTCCATCCGCAACAAGACACATCGTGTCTGCCCGCTGCGCATGCACCATTCTCCATAAGACTTGATTAGAACAAAAGTCTATTATTTCATTTTGAAACTCGTGGCTTAGATCATCAGGAGATTGTGACATGCTTCAAAGTTTGACAAAACATAGAACCAATTTGTTAGATTATTAATGCTGGAAAAGGAGTAAAGGAGTCTCACTTTCATTTTAACCCAGTGCAAATAGACCTTCTTACTGATAACCCTTGGGTTGGCAAGGGGAACACAAGACTCATGAGGGTCACAAGGGGCACTGAATTCTGCCCTCTGTAGTCCAAGGTGTTTCATTTAGGAAAGTCCACAGAGCGCTGATACTATATCCCATTCCCCTTATTCTACAGGCCATAAAATAACTTCATTGCCCTCTAACAAACTTAAAACCAATTGTAAAGATGAAAAACAATTTCTAGAATATTTCCTGCTGTCCAGGGCCCCTGCAAGAGCAGTGAATTTGGTAGAGAAATCTCTTGGGAGCTGACGGACCACACCCACTCTTCAGAGCAAAGCAGAAAGAAAAAACAGAAGCTTACCCCCCCCCCCCGGCTTCCCCTTAATCTGATCCATAATAATTAAAAAAAAAACTTTCCTGACTTCATTTTAGCAATCAATTTAAATAGCCCAATAATCAATTCTCTTTCAAGGAAGGTTTTTAACATTGCTTGTTTATGGGTTTTTTTCTATCTCTCTCCTCAATAGCATTCACACAGTTCTCTCTCTTGCATTCATTTTAATGGGTTTCTCTTTGGCCTCTCTACTGATCCATTAATAAAGCTGAAAATGAAAACCAGACATTAAATTGTTCTGTACCGGAATTAGAAACTTGCCACATTTTGGTTTCCACTCGTTTGTTATCTATGTGATAATTTTCTTATACAACCTAATATGAATTAATCTTTACAGAAAAGGCTCATGAACTGGTGTATCAAATGCTTTAACAAAAAGTTCACTTATAACTCCTACAGTCTTTTCATTTACTTACAGACAGATCAGTTCTCTCTTGTGAGAACTCAGAAGGAAGGGCCAGGCAATTGGTTTCTGCTGCAGACTTCCCTTCAGTGGAAAGCATTCATTTGGTGGCCGTGGTCAAGTTGAAGGTTACAGAGACCTGACCACAGGGATTTCTTGAGATCCAAGAAAAAGAAAAAAAAAAAAACCTCTCATATGTTCTAGCATCTGGAATGGGCAGGACAAAGTGCTGAGGAGATACTGCCTTCTCTACAGTTGCATGTGTGTCTGAAGACTAATTCTGCCCTGCAAATCAGCCACTTAAACACAGTCTTTCTCTCTCCCATAGTCCCGCTGATGACAGCTGGTGCTCTGGGAAAAGGAACAGGTCCTACTACATTCGCTTTTGCCAAGTACTCTTTCTTCTGCTCTTTTTCAACTGTACAAGGTGTTCCCAATTGCTCATCCAAAGCCATTTTCTAAGGAGCATTTCAGGAATACATGCTATCTCGTGTTTCTACTGCTCCAGCAGCAACAGCAACATAAATATATGTACACACACATATGTATATGAATGAATGTATGTATGTATACATATGCACATATATCTATGTAGACTTCAACTCTAGGATATCCAATATTCAATAAACAAAAGGACATCACAGAGTTTTGTCCATGGTAATAGGAACGAGACCGATGATAGTTCCTCAGGATAGGCCAGGAATAAAGCCTCTGCTTGGGGCCACTAGCAGCCCCCGACACACCTACATTATCATCATGTGCTTGAACTTTGACCAAAGAATGAAAAGATTTGTAGCTGAGTCTGGCACTGAAGATCCTATGAGAAACTGCAGTACTGTATTCATGTTCTTTTTCTTTGTAAATATAATGTCTAAAATCAATAAATCAATGAATTCATGGCTTGAGGGGAAATCATATCAGCAGCCAAAGACCTATTTTAATTAAATAACAGTATCGTTGTTTAGAGGTAGTCCTGGGAACAGTTCCATCTTTCAAGAAAAAATACCACTGGAAATAAATTGTTAGGGTTCTTTGATTATTTTGTATATGGTCCTGTAAAGCAGTTATAATACTAAGAAAAACAGATTCCTAATTGTGCATGGTTTTGTGCTCCACTAATAATGTTCCCTAAACTGACAAAGCTGTTATGATACAGAAACTGAACTCATTAATTATTTCTTAAGTCATTGGTTTAGATTCCCTCTGCATAGGAACTCATGCTTCATGCTAGCATACATGTAGAAAATCAATTTTGTGCTTAGAAAATAGAGCATTTAGAAGATCATGTGGTCACAAGTAATTAAAGAGCTAAAAATGCTAGATGTTTCTGTAGGAAAAGAAAAAAATAGCAATTTCTGCAGGCTTCAGTTTCAGAGCAAAAAATATCACAGCAGAGTCAAAGCTTTATCAGACATCCAGACATTCATATTTTCAGTCATTAATTCCATTTTCTAAACTATGATTAGCATATATTTTCTAACTAACTGGTTTAAAAACGGGATATACACTGCTACCAGTGAGAACTGCAATGTAATAATCAATAATAGTGTAACAAGAAATAATGTTTGCAGCACTGTATAGCTGATCATGTGCCCAAATGGGATATTTTTCCTCCTCTGAAGTATCAGGTTCAGTGTACACATTTCAGGCAACACGTGCAAACACTTTCAGGAGACAATCAAGGTTTTGTGTTCTTTACTGAACCTATTAATATCATTTCAGGTAAAAAGTTCATACTTCACAGTGCCTGAGTGTGGTGTACAACAAGTTTCAGCGAGGAGCTTTCTATGGGTTTTCAGTTTTTCCTGTTTCTTGTTGCCCTTCCAAGTAGTGAGCTCAGTAGGAAGGGAACTGCACATTGGGAGCCTGGGTGGGTTGCGTTTTCTGAGAGAAGGGCGAAAAGGTGCTTGATATGCAAAACCAGGAGAGTTTCCCCAAATGTGTAATTGTGATCACATCATTTAAACCCTTGGAAATAAGAAGACCCATTTCCCCAGTCTGTGAATGAGCACAGGTGATACACAGAGCAGTATGAAAGTAAGGAGTGAGGTCTGATGCAGACTGAGGAAGGGGCATAAACATTAGTAAAACAGCATAAGCATTGGTGAAAAAGACTGAAGGATGAAAAGGGCTACAAGAATCTCTGAAGCTATGACAGGAGAGATTCAAGAAATGTAGCACTGCAAGAGAGGAGAGTGACACTGTCAGCAAAAACCTGCTCGGAGTGACAGCGAGAATCCAGAAAATGCAGGAAAACCCTGGATCCACAAAGGGGCAAATTTTAATAGCAGGATGATGGGGAAATTGAATACTTTTACACATCTACACAGGAAGAAATCTTAATATTTGCAAAAAAGCTGTAAGTGTATATGAAGGAGGCAGGAGAGTAGACAGAAAAGGTAAGTATTTAAATACTCCATGTACCGCTATGAGTAACTAGAAGTTTTGCTAGAAGTGATAGCAAGCAAAAAGGTGTCAATAATAAGATTGGTTTCAGACATACTCAGCTGTACCAAAGTGAATGCAGAAAAAAATCAAGAAATGAAACAAGATTAGACTGGACTATGCCCCTCTCCCAACCTCAGATGGAGATAAAAGTGCAACATTAATTTGTTTAGCACAGGAACAAGAGAAAAACTCTCTGTGCCCAGATGCCAGCTCTTCAGCAGCAATAATGTTAGTATTTACCTAAACTACAAGATTCTTGTGCCTTGGCACATAGGTAAAACACAGGCTTCTGTCTGTAAGTAGTCAATGAGCTAAGAAGTAGAAAATACGCATTTCTGCAGGCATGCAACCTCACTGTCCTGAGAGGCATCTAGCCTGGACTATAGCTGGAGGGAGGGAGGATAATACTCTTCGGCTAGTTTACTGGTCTGCTCCAGGATGGCAATTCCTGCAATTGCAATTCAAACTAAGGTAGAAAAAAAAATAAACCAAATATCATACAAATTTTTTTTTTTTCTTGCAAAAGGCATGATAAAACACAGGTCTTTCCTTACACTGGAACTGAACATAAGTTTATGCTATATTACAGCAATAATAGTGATGTGCTATGTATAATAGTAATAACTGATTTTCCTCGGTAAATCTTAAGATACTTTTGTTATCTCTAAAAGGCAAGTGTTGTTGCATCAGGTTGCAATGCAGAAGAGCAAAGACAGAAAGAGTTAATTGGGAAACGCCTCCTGWGCCCATAGGTACTGTCTGCTCTGATGGCAAAGGCTTTGCAGTGAAAGAAGACAGAGTAACCTACTGGAGCAGGAAGAGGCTGGTAGCAATTAATGGGGAAGTTTGTTTCTGCTCTGCAGAAAGGCAATTGTCTAGTTAATCCCTTTCCTGCGGGGACTAACAATGACCTGCGCCCAGCAACACTAGGCTGTTGTGTGACACTTTGCCTTCTGTGGGTTGAGAGCCAGCCAAATACCTCGTACAGCTTAGCTCACAACCATACTATTTTAAGACTTCCTCCTCCATGGAATTCCTTTGGTCCTGCTCATTAGATGCCCACTTAAAATATATTTAGGGCAAGGGCAGTTCCATGTTTGCTACTACGTACTGTGTTTTTTTCTTCTGCTGTTAGAGAAAATGTAATGTTACCACTGCTCTGGATCAGGGCAAGGGCTTAATTTCTACCTGTATTAAATAAGCAGCAGGTACTAGAGATGCTCTGTTTTGTTACATGATAATGAACACTAACTACAAACCACAGAGGAAGCTGAAAAGTCACACTTGATTTTGTAGTTCAGCAAGTATTTGGCCCTCTTTCGACAGTTTTCTGCATTTCGCAGTTAGTCATTCATGCCGCCGAGTTTAAATTATATGAATTAAAAACTGTTTGGCAACCTTCCATTTTGTGGAACTCTGTGGCAGGGCGTCGTTTAAGAAGCTTACAGTCGGACCAGTGCCATGATATGCAGACATGCCTGACAGCTGAATTCAGGCTTTTTCATGTTGTGGCTTATATTTTAATTACTTTGAAGAGTACTGTACTAAAAAGGAAATGCCAGATAGACTGTATCATGGAAGCCAGGGGAATATTGCAAATCATCAGAACCTTCTGAGGTGAAACAACAATTAATGTGGGGAATGTTGGGTGGAGGAAAGATTCAGGGATTATAACAAATTCGGTAATAAAAAGAAGTGTAAACAGCCCCTACTGCATGATCATTGCCTTAGACAATATTGTTTTACCAGAAACCCAAAGGCAAAACTTCTATCTTAATTTCCTTAATATAGATGGTAGGCAAATTATTAGGAATTTCTTCAAAGACCAAAACTTAAAAATTCACCATAGGAGATGCAAAACTTTATGACTGTCCTTTCTTAAATGTTAACATGTCAGGAATACAATGCAATCATTGGTTGATTGGTTAAAAATCAATACTTTTTTCACTTACCAAAACACTAATCTAGTATTTTTATTTTAAAAAATCAGTGAGGAAAAACTTGGTCAGCTCTGTGTAGAGAAAAACWTCAAGGAAGAATGAAGAGCTATCTGAAAACGTTGCACAGAGGAGACAGATGATACACACAGGAAGYCACTTGTGTTTAGAAAGCTGAATGCACAGAAAAATAATCGTGATATCCTTTCCTTTCTACTCAGCTAATACCTGCACAAATGAACCATGCCTAGTCCTCTAGCAGATGCTTTGCTCCGAGCTGTATGAGAAGAATACTCTATTATTTCCACCACTTATACAACCCAACATCATACAGTTCAGTATGAGTTTCACAAGTTATGAGCCATTCACTGCCCTTGATCTGGGTGAGGAACTCCCATTGATCTCAGGGAGAAATGTGAGCACTAGAAAGCCCTCAAAAATAAACTGCAGACCAATCCTGCAGAGGCAGGAAATGGACTAGATGAATGAATATGCCTGTTCCATCTCTAATTTCTATGATTAAAGTATGTGATCAAAGGCAACACAAGGCTCTAAGTATTACCACATTCAAAGAAGGAACCACGTCCAAGGACTAACACATTTCAGTAAGTGAGAGGCAAATGCCTTAGAAATTCCTCCAGTCAGTGGCTGCATTTCCCTTGAATTTTGCCAGGTTATTCCTCTATGTAGAGGAAATCAAAGCTTGTTGTATAGACCTTATAATATTAGACAGAGACTATATCAGGTCTCCCTCCACCAATGCTATTTTTAGAAAAGGGGAATGTAATTTGTATCTCTGAAAATAATTCTACTAAAGTTAAATCCAGACACAGGTACTTACTGTTTTAATTATCACTTGCAAAAAAATCTGATACAATGAAAGTTCAAAGTAAACTAAAGGGTCTTATGGGGCAGAAGGAGATATATTATTGATGTAAGAAACACATATGATTAGATCCCGGTCCTTCAGTCTGATGTGTGTGAATCAATGAGCGATGTGGGAATGACTGTCTACCTGCACCTTCTCCACTGACTTTTCAACAGCCCAGAGGATCAAGGCCTGGCTTGACTTCTGAGGCAACACCATGACATAGTGGCCCCTTCAGTAGACTCATGTGCCTGGATTTCAGAAAGCAAAGAGTGATTCAGGCCACCTACTAGGGCTTCCAGTTCCTCAATCCCTGTGCAATCCCTGAAGGGAAGGTTGTATTCAGACTACGTTGCAGAGGAATATAATTTTGTTGGTGCACCCATCTATCCCACTTTTGGACAGGGACTCTGAATAATGGGTTTTCTGCAAGATTGACCGTGGTCTTGAAACCAGATGCCAGAATGGAATTTAAGTCCATTTAGGTATGTTAGTAGGTCCCAATACATCTTTGAAGTCTGCAGTTTTGACTCTCTGTGGAATTTGCAGGTAGTTTGTGTTGCTGCTAGTTCCTTATACTGCCACAGACTATCACTCGGAGTGATACTCAAAGAAAGGGAAAGGATCAGAGAAAGGAAGGGTTGGTGGTGTTTGGATGTTTTCCCTCTCCTTTCAGATATCACTGTGAAGTTTATCTCCCTAGGAGCCCACCAAATATTTGCTCTTTCTTGTCTCAAGATTCTAGAGGCCTATTTAAATCCACAGGTTTCTCTCAGTGCATGCAGCAATATAGAATTACTGACATGAAAATCCCACTCACGCTGAAATGAGAATAAATTCCTGCAAGGATGTACATTTTTTCCATGCCTAGAATTTTTGTCTGTGTTTCCAAGAGTACATGATCTCTTTAACCTTCCTAACTCTTTCCCTTACACTTTGTAGCTTACTAACACATGGCACAGTCTACCCTTTTGCAAGGAAGAAGGAAACAATAGTATATGCAGTACTGCTATTAACAAAAAATTAATGTCTGCTAATGACATAAATATGATAGTAATTGTTGAACCAAAGTCCAGAAGAGTAAGCATATAGGGATGAAATTTCTGCTTTTGGACTCATTCTACCATGACTAGGCTATTAAGACATATAAATTATGGTTTCAATAAAAATTGATGGAAGAAGAAATCTCTCCGTTCTACCAACCATTTACAAGAGGTAGGGTCTTTGTTAGGGCTCTTGTTTCTGGGTCCTGGCTGTTTGCTATCAATACAGTGTCTGTGTTACAAATTTTGCAAATTTTGTACAAAAATCCTGCCTTCTTGTAAAGAGTTTGGGATGATCACCCAACTGGCTAACAAAAATTGTGCAAAAGCCACACTCAAACTGAATGCACAGCAGGATAACCCTCTGTTTCCCACTTTTTCTCTACTCCTCTTCTCCTTCTCCCTCCCTCTCCTCCCCTCTTCCAATCCCCACACACTTTTCAGCAAATCACTGAATTGTCTCCACTGGCTTTCCTACTGCCACGGTTTTATTATGCTTATAACCATTTTGTGTTCTACTGCTTGATTAGACACAGAGACTCAGATTAAATACATTGATAACCATCACCCTTGAAGGTATAACTAGGCACAAAGCAAATTGTTTTTTCATGCACATTTTAATAGCTGCTTCATTTTATATGGCACATTCTTGGCTCCAGAAAGCTATCAGAAAAGAGCTCTTACACTGAGAAGGGAGCACATGCTGTAGCGTTATGCAGCACACTTCAGCGACTGAACAAGTTCTAACAATAGCACTGCAGAGCGAGAGCTGTTAAAAACGGCTTCTAATTTTACTCAACTGGAACAATACTGTTCAGACCTTTATTTTTATCCTTCTTTACTCTGGGGACAAGGTGTTAACTCATTCGAAGGGTATGGCCCTTCAAGTCCTCACTGCAAAACAACCGCAAGACAATTGCTCTTTGTGTTTGCCTCTCTTTACCATGAGTTACTCAAATCTTCAATTAACTAAACAGAGAAGTGGCAATCATGTCACTGTGAGACACTGGAGACTTGCAGTCAATAAACCCCAGGAATAAGCCAGGCAACTTTGGCCAACTAAATCCTAACACAAGATTGCATGTAATTTTCCAAACAGATATTTCAGATTCTTCAGGATGCTGTTTCCGGATATATTTTGGCTTTAACTTCACTCATTTTTACAATCTTCATAGTTTCTATTCCCCAAATAGAAATATCATGCTCATTAGACATCTTTTTCTTTTAGGAGTTTTAATACAATTTCACTTCCGTTTATTCTAACAGATATTGACTGACCCTTTGAAATGTATTGTGCAGAATTGGCATGAATATTTTTATCTATTTATAAAACAGAGAAAGTAATCAGAAATTCTAGAAATGTAGAAATAGACTTTGTATAAGATATGACAACTTACAAAACCAAGAATTATCCTGCAAGAGAAGAATATTTCACTAACCTCTACTGTCAGTTCTAGGGGAGACTTGTGGTAGAAAAGCATTGATGATAGAGAAAGACATAATGGTAAACAGTAAAGAATCACTGCAGTTCAACTATGGAAAGAATTGTGACAAGGAAAATGAAAATAACTTGACAGTGAAGCTGTTCTTAGAAAAAGGAATTTTAGGGTGAATTTTAATTTTTTTTATTTGCAATCAAAACTTTAGTTGGAAAATTTTGAAATTAGGATGAACTGTTATTTAAAAAGATTAAAAATACTAAAATTAAGTACTTCTTTGATGCAAACTTTTTTCTGATTGTCAGCTCTGACAGTTTTCTAAGATTTCAATTTTTTGGCCTTATATCACCTGGGAAGTCATCCTTTTTTCCTGATGAACTTAAGTAACTGGAATAACCTTCAGAAAATAAATACTACAAAACCAAATCATGTGAATTAAAAAAAATCTAGTTTTATTCCATTTCCAGACATTTCCACAGGAGTACCATGATCTCAGTTTAGTGCTTTTGACTTTACCAATATCTACCAGCGTAAGAGAACATTGGGGAAAAGGTTCAATTTCAAGAATAATGAAAAAGTGCCGGCTTCAGTCTCACGTGAAATATCATCAAACTTGAGCTGAAGACTTGCTTCAGGTGATGTCCCATTCATGAAGCAAATTAACTTTTATTTTAACTGCTGTCTCCTTGAGTGTCTGAGCTGTTGCCCTTGTGTGTGGGCTGCTCTCTTGGCATTGCCCTTAGCTTCCAGTTTGCCTGTACCCCTCTTTGTATTGAAAACTTGTGTGGTCTGTGTTAGCTCTGGGGTCTTCCAGGTGTTCCTTCTGATTTATCATGTTTTGCAAGAAGAACAGACTGCTAATTAGTCTCTTACTCTCCATTGCAGAACTGACCTAATTTGGGGAATCAGTGAAAGCAGGCTAGAAAATAATCAATAGTGCCATCACACAGTGTTTTGTGTCCTTTGGGTCATGAATCTGTCTCACCCTTGGTAACTACTGCCAGTTTCCTGGAGGGAAACTGGATACGTGCAGTATGACCAAGGAGACACCCTTTTTCACAGATCTCCATCTGATATCAGATAGGGATATAACTTCCTTCCATTGTGTAGCTTCTTATGCTGACAAGCCAGTTGCCCTTTRTTGGGTTCTGCAATCCTTTGTCAGTCTCTCCTGTCCTCTCTCCCCACTAAAAGTATGTGGCTAGAAGGGGATCTCTGATCAGAGAACCATTTCTTTCTCTCTTGTCACTTCCTCCACTTTCTTCATTGCCCCTGTGATCCAAGGAGACTGAAATAAATTACAACAACAAAAAAAAAAAGATACAACACTTTGGAGCCTTTTTTTTTTACGTATTTGTAACCCTGGTCAAATGACCAGCCATGGAAAGAAGTAGCATGTAGAAAGATTAAAGCAATTGGAAGAGGAGTGTTTTGGAGGAGCTAAGAAAAAGAAGTGTCAAAGCAGAAGTCCAGGTTTTATAGACCTCTTCCAGCCCTGCCAAACCATCTACAGACATGTGGATGGGCCTGGTCAAATGAAGGATGCTAGTGTGCGAAATAAAATGTACTCTATTTTTTCCTCATAACAAGCCTGCAGTCTCCTTTGACCTCTATGAATTTCCACTGAATCAAATGTACTGCAGTTCTGCCCTAAGCCTTTCCTGTCGTTCCTTGTCAGGCTCATTCAATAAGCCTAAGGTCATGAAACTTCACAGGTCAGGTTCAAAAAGAGACTGGAAAGTCCAAAACTAGCATCCTTCTTATCTGTCCTAACAGAGAAGGTGAAAATTAAATGGGCATGGAAACTGAATTCCCTCTCATACCTAGAAGCTTATTATAGACAGGTCAGGATGGAGGGAAACTGTGGTGTAGCTGTGTTGTTGCTAATCACGCTCTTTCTGTTATGTGGTTGAAGACTTGAATCAGGAGGTCTGTCACTCCAGCACTTTTCAGAAATAGTGAACTACTTTGAGAAGAAATATACTTTCTATAAAGTGGCAAAAAATTAGAAGCAATCTAGCACTATATTTTGGTATGGCACATCACCATTACACCGTAGGGAAGCTGTAGTGGACAGACACTGAAGTCCATCCTTTACAGGCAAAAGTTATGAGACTGACTAGAAATGATTACACAGATTGGCTGAAATTCTAATGAAGGATACAGAAGAGGAGCCCAACAGTCATGTAAAATGCACTGAATGGTATCTGCAGCTACCTGCTGTAATGATTTTCCAACCATGACAAGTCAAAGTTCAGAAGAGGAAAAACATTTATAACCAGCATCCAGAATAATGGAAAGTTCATACTTGTCTGTCTCCATTTTCCTGAGCCAATATCATCCCTCTGCTTCTGCTTTCTCAATTAAGATGACCATCATAAGATGGGAGTATTTTATGTATTGGTGATGTAAATCAGCAGGACTGCAATCGACAGAGGGGTGAAGAGATGAGATRGTTGCTAGTTTTGAGATACAATGATGAAGTCTGCTTGTACAGTCAGCACAGTGGATTATGGGTGAGTGTGTTGTTTAAATCAATACAACATGCTGGCATTTAGTTTCTAAAATAACTAAAAATTTATGCTCAGAGTTAATTCATAAAATCCTGGACCTATTGACTTCTGAGCTTCTCCAAAGGTACATTTCCCTAACAAGAGCTTTAAAATGTTGTAAAATGGAAGAAGAGCCAGATGAGCTCCAGGAGTCTGATTTTTTTTTTTCACTACTGTTTTTCCATTATGGTTGTTTTTCTTAACCCAGTAATCCTGAAAATAGTCTAAGGTTTAATCTTTATGTTACGATTTGTTTATGAGAAGATGGTGTCTGATGGCTAACATTTTAGCCAGAAGAAACAACAAAATCTCATAGAGCAGAACTTTGAAATGAGAAAACCCGCAGGTCCTGGTCCTTTTTCATAAGTGGATTCTCTCTGTAAACATCCCTATTCTCTTTTTTCTCTTAGTATAATTTTTACTTTTCCCACCCAGGCAGATTACTTTCCATGGCCCAGAATGACATTACTTCTTCCAAGAAAATGTAGGCTTGGAAAATGAGACATTGTCATTACAAATTTATCAAGAATGATGTTCCAGGGAGCATCTGCAAATTTGATCCAGGGCGAAATGGTCATTTCCTCTCATAAACATAGAAGAAATGGCAATATCCTGAATCTGTTCTTCTGTGAAAATTCACTCCTTTTTCACTAATGTTTTCTAGGCACTAAAATTAGACCTAACTCTGCCAACATCAGGATGTATCATTGCGTCTGTCAACGGCATTACAAGGCAATATGAATATCCAGAACAGTCAGCAGAAAAGAGTGTGGAACTCGATAGCAGCAGCATGACAGAGAACCAGGAACTGTGTGTCCAGACCCAAAAACACTATTAGCGAAATCCCAGTTGTTGCCTCCATTAGTCTTCTTGTCTTCTCTCCTTTCTGCTTTACATGTCACTTTGAAGCAGTAGTTACTCCAACAAATGCAATAAAACAATATTGGTTTCAAAATCAGTCTGAGAGGAGAATCAGACCTTAGTCTCCAAAAGTAGGTCAAGGTCTCTGTATATACAGGAAAACATTAGAGCTGGCAGGCCATAAGCAGCAAATGGGCACAACCAGCCAGTGATACCAGCCAGTGGCATACAGCCATTCCCCAAAAGAAAGGTACTTTCAGAGTCTGGGCCCCAGAAAAGGAAATTAGCAGTCATATCTCTAGACACGCAAAACAAATCTTCTTCATTAGATTGCACTTATATGCACTTGATTTTTCACTAGAGTTAATTTTCCATTACCTTATTTTCCTTGCAGGCTGAGGAAGAAAATACAAATTGAGTATTTTGGCACTTTAGAAGAAAGAGTAGTGAATATGCAGCCTGGAGGGGCTCAGGGGTTTGATTCCTGTTCCCTTCTGTAGATATAAGAAAAACAAAATAATGGAAGCTTGACTCGAGCAAGTGAATAAATGAATTTACAAGGGATAATCTAATTTGTGTCTTGGACTGCCTGCAATTATGAATGTTTATTAACTAGTCTGTCTGGCTTTTGGAGGGGAAGAGTGCAGGAATCCCTGGAGCAACCCAACTCAAATAGAATTATCAGTCAAAAGAAAAAAAAAAAACAAAAACCCAAGCAGAATGCTAAACAATAAGAAACTTTCAGTGTTACCGGTGGGCTTAACATGGTCTGAATTGAGCAAGCCTTATATGCACAGTGGTCCTATTGACTGCTCAGGAACCACTAGCATGAGTAAGGGGATATGAGGAATGACTGGATGCTCTATCCTGCTGAGATAAAAAACAGGTGGCCAAAGCCCAATCCAGCAGCAGACGAAAGCATGTGAGCACACTTACTGACTTCAAAGGCACAGCCCACATGTTTAATGTTAAGGATGTGCTAAAGTCTTTTGCTGAACTGGAGCCCATGAGATTTCTGAGGTCTTCACTCCCAAAGACTTTGGGGTTAGCTGAAGTAGCATGTTAAGTCTGTATTTCCCCAAAGGATAGCATCAAGATTTTCTCCTGCTGTTTTGGTAAAAAAAGGACGGTATCTTGGAAAATGTTTTCTATTAGAAAGTCATGCAGTCATTCTTAGGAAAGAACTTCCCCACAAACAGTCTTAAAATAAAAATTAAAAAAACCAACCAAACAAACAAAACAAAAAAAAAACCACTGAAAGATTTATTTCTGTGGTGCCAATGTGTTACAGATAGGTTCATTAATGCCCATACCTCACATGCTAATGCTGAGCGACGTTGGATTCAGCAATGAAACAAACAGCTATAGCAGACACAGCTTTTTAATCTATTCACTCCAAGATATTTTTAAGTAGCTAACAACTTGCATAGACTCCATACATGCAGCACTGTGCATGTCTATTTGAGTGCACAACCACTTCTGTATGTGCAAGCCACGTAGTTGCACAAACGAGAAGATAGCTGGGCAAGTGGTCATTTGTACATATAAATATCCCAATTACAGACCAGTCTTGGCAGGAATACCTACAGCTGTAGACAATTACAGTTAGTATATTTGAATGAAGATCTTGGTCTTCCCTTTTTGAAAATACAGGAATGTAGGATGAGAAGGGAACTCCTGGAGCTGTGAATCTATCTCCTGCAATCTTAGACAATGTAGTCCCTTCCTGAGCTGATTGAACTTCTTACTGAACTACACTAGGTCTCTTTTTTTACTCCTGCTACTCCTTGTCCATAAGAAGCTCATTCTAATTTCCAGTCTGAGTGTATTCATGTCCAGTTTACGAACAATTACTCCTGTGCCAGTATTGTCCTTTACCTTAACCAGCTCTTCTGCCTTCCTGGGGCTTCCTTCTTTCATGTGTATGTATACTGAGAAAAATTCATTCATCTCCCCTCTCAATCTTTTTCTCTTTATGAACTAATTGGATTCATATTACTTCGTCTGTGCAGGCACAGCCCTTAGACAGGTGTGGTGCTCAGACTGCATCACCCAAGGAACAATTCAGGCTGGCAGAGGGATTTAGTGACACACCTGTGAGTCACCATTTCTGCCCAGCTTTCTCTGTGCTGAAAGTCAGTAGTCATCTGGCTTATGCTCTTTTCAGCAGTCATTGGCTCCTGGCTGTTTAAAGTACTGCATTATAACCGGTGGAAAAAATAGCCCTTTAAGACAAAGTTTTCATCGAAAAAAGAGAATCCAGATTTTAGAAATTGGATTATAATTTATTCTAACAATGCAATTCCTGCTCTTCAGTGTGAACAGAGCACTTCACAGTGTTCGCCTGGGATGTCATTAGACAGTAGCCTCAGGCTGCTGCCAGCACTTTGCACTGCGTCTACAGTTCTACATATGCCTTTCATGGCTGACCATTATGTTTCCTGGCTCATCTCTAGAAGACCTACATTTTCAATTAAGCCTTCATGCCTATCCTAAATCCAACAKTATGACAGTTTGGCCCCCTGCACTCAAGAATGTGTGTTGCACACCGAAGTCTCTATTCACCACACAGTAAGAAGTAACATCCTGTGGTCTTTTATTATGAAGCGATTAATGCTGGAGTATGAGTCATTTCACTGTTTCTAGCACATTTGTTTCAGCTGCCTGGAGTGTCTCATGAGGGATGGAAAGGTACTGTAACATGCTCAGGGATTTTATCTCCTGTTCCAGGGTCCCAGCTGCTTTATATTCGCAGTAGGATATACTGCATATGTGTATGTCACCCCTAGAAATGCTCATAAGCATTACTATTTCGTTCATGATCAATRCAGTTTCAACTATATACGATAGTTGTTTTGATGTATTTAGTATCAGCTTGTTCATATTGCTTTCTAATGGATTGTGGTGAGATCACATGTTCATGTTGCACCCAAAGGTGAAGTAATTGGATTTCTGTATTCCAAAAGCTCAGCCTTTTCATCCTTTCCAGTATGAACATACATCTTTCTCTGTGTATCAGAGCTCCGGTGACAATTGCTGTAGCCTGCTTCCGTTACTTCTTCTCATAGCCCATCTTCTAAGACCCCACATRAGCCATGTCCATACAACACCTTATCTTGCTCTTCAATTCTAAAAGGTGCCTAAATTCATCTTGTGCCCACATGCAAAAAGGCCCTTGTATCTGCAATGCTAGAGATAAGCATTTGAAAGTCTAGCCCTCCAGGAATACTGGGCAACCTTCAATACCAGAGTCCAAGCATTCCCTCCTTCTAGTGCCAGGTGCACCTAAAAATTAATCAAGATACAAATCCTGAACAAGGGCATCACCATGCTTTGTTATGTGAGAGCCAGTCAGACAGACATATCTGTTTTTCGCTTACACCTGCCCAGTCTGCCTTATGCCCAGTCTGGGTTGGCACATAAAACAAAAAAAACGGCTTCACATTAGCTGAAACAATCTTGTTGACTCTATTTTTTTTTTCCCTAAAGACTTGTTACTTGTATAGACTTATGATATATATTTGATCTTCCCTAAATTTCAAAAGCAGAAGAGTTGTAGTAATTTATTGCAGACATTTAAGGGAGAGGGAAGTAGACTGTTGACACTGGAGTATCACCTGGATGGGTTTTGCTTTGGGCATAAATTTGTGGTGCTTGGTCCCAAGGAACAATCTCAGTCGTTTAAAGGTGTGTCTATGTAGACATAGCCACCATAGTTCCAAGGCTGCTCTGCTTGATAGTACTTAAAGCCTGATATATCATTTACATTTTTCTTTACTCCTTCAAATGCCTGTTTCTTGGTATCTCACCATACGCCCACTATGTGCTAACTGTCTCAAGAGTTCACAGGCTTCTGATAAGCATGTGCAGAATCTAGAAAGATAAGTTAGGCATCCCTATAAATCACTGAACTTCTTCCCACCCTTTAGTTCCTAAACACTCTACATTTTTCGGAGTGCAGCTGGAGTCTCTCAAAAGTCAACAGATGTCTAGCGTAAGAAGCACAAGTTTTCTCACCAGTTCTCTGTGCTTGTTTCAACAGGTGTATTGTTACCTCTTCTTTGCAGGACTGACAGTTCCTTCTGCCCAGTCTTCGCTGGAGCTAATGAAACTCTCTGTATTCTCACTGTCTACATGTCAAATGTGTTTCTATCTTCAGCTCACCATGAAGCACTCTCCTCCACCTCCTCTAATACATGCTTTCTTTGGCTTTGCATGTTGGGTGAAAGCCAGGGTGACTGTTGTCCTTCCTTTTTCACATTGAGGATATTTTGGTGTTGGACTGCAGCACAGTCCAGCAAAGTCCACAAAGATTTGCAGTTCCCTAGCTTTCTACATGGGAAGTCATACATGTCATTCCTGTGTGACAGCTAATTGAAACTATTTTTCTAATTATGATTATTGCTTAAGATCAAGCCACAAGCATTCACACATACACAGTGCTAGAGGATCATGCCCCAAGAATCCTATTTCTTAGATAAAGAGGTAAGACATTCAGTACAACGGCAGAGAGAATAGGAAGTACCAGCAGTTTCAGTACCTTTATTTTTCTCAGAATACAAATCCACACCACCTGGTCACATCTTTACCACCTGACAGTGGTCTTTCACAGTGCTGTTCAGTGGGGATATGCTGACTGAAAAGACAAGGGGTGAGTGAGAAGGATAGAGCAAGACCATCCTTGTGAAGCTCAGATGAAGAAACTGGAGAAAGGGGAAGAGAAAATTTTTGACCTAACAGCCTCTCTGCACAAAGCTGAATCCAGTCAAAAGTTCATCCAGCTGCAATCATTTGGTGACTTTTTTGCATCTTTTTTTCCTTTCCCACATGGCCAGCACTCAGGAAAGGACCCAGCCTAACAGTAACATGCCCAAGTGGAAAGGTAGGAGCCAATTTTCCACTTGTTATCAAACAAGCGCTGGGGGATATATTCTCAGCTGGGTTCCATCATTTCTCCTAGCACAGGGTCCCTGCTCTAGGTCAGTGCTCCTAACAGCTCCAGTCTCTTGTTTCATGAGTTTATTATTGATGGCCTATGCTTGCCTATGGACTCAGGATATTTTTATTGTATGCCACTTGCACTTGGTCACATTTCCCCAGTTTTACCATAGCCATTGGGATTATATTGGCCCTGGCTATATAATATAGCTCTATAAAATATAGCTGAAATAAAAAAGATTTCTACCCATTGAAGGAAAGAGAGGAGAACCTAAACACTTTTAGAGCAGGCACCCACAAATTTATGAGCAGGGTCACAGGTAGCTGTCAGCAGTATCAGGGGATCCTAGGCTATGGTCTGAGTTGGATGTTTATCTAACGGCATGGTTGCAAGACTCATTTTCCCAACAAAGCAGGGTGGCTGCATCCAGACTGCTTATTCAGATAGATCCCTGCTTTGTGCTCTTCCCTAACTCACTTGCAGAGATTATCTGCAAAATGTTTGTTGATATTGCTAGAGCAATAGCAGAGACCATGCAAACAATTGAACTGTTTGAACAATCATCAGCCACTGCTCAAGGCTTGACCTTGTTTTGTTTACTGGTATAGACATAGCCTACAGCACTCAGAGAAATTTGTTCACTTTGTCATTGATGTAGCCCTGTTGTCAGCAGAATAAGCATTTGTCTTTTTCAGCATTCATATTCCTTCATTTTTTTCAGGTTGCAGCTAGGTTTCTCTCCATTTCATCAAGTTTGAAGACACAGTGCTTGTCAGCCATCATCTTCAGGTGGCTCTGAATGCTGAGTATCCACTAGAGCAACTGTGTGTGACTCATTTTATTCCACTGTTTCATTTCTAACTCCTTTCTTTGACTCTTTACAGAGACTATGAATGCTTCCAGTGATGCAAAGGAGAGTTTTTTCTGGAAACCCATCAGTCCCAACATCTGTGCCTCTTATATTTTTTCTGTAAGTAGGCACTGCTTTGTTTGACTTCAAGTTCTAGTGTCTTTTTTCTTACCAACCTCAGGACACCACAGTAAGCAATAATACAAAAAAACCCATGTTCTTCAAGTGGCTCTTTATTAAGTTTCAGAGGTGCTGCACTTGTAGCCCACCAGCTGCACGAAGGCTAACTTCCTCATGGTCCTTTCAAGCTCTTCCTCCTCACAACCTTACTCCTTCCTTCAGGTTCGGTGTAGGTTGTTGCAGGAAGGAAGCCACCATCTAAGCTATTCTCCCATCCACTTTCCTCTGGGGTAGGAGTAAGCAGGTACAAAGTCCTAGCTATTCTTTAACTCCAGGACCCGTCTCCTCAGGTAACCTGCAAAGAGGAAAGGGATTCTTGCTCTGTTCCTCTCAGACATGCATAGTCCAGGTCACAACCTAGGGAAAGTTCCTTAGGTACCAGCCTTTAAAGAATATCACAGAACATCCGTTGCTGAAGAAAGACATCTGCATCCTCTGGATTATGTAAAACAAACATCTGGCAGCCATGGCTTCCTCTTAGCTTTGCTGTTGTATGTAGTAAATGGAAGTCCCAGCTCCCACAACTGTCATTTGGCTCCAGCAAGCACTATGACTCCCCTTTTGTGAGAAATGAAGAATAATCTGGCTAAATCCCAGTTTCAGAGCTAGCAAACACCAAAGGTCCAGTCCCTCCTGCTGTTGTTAAAAGCTGGCTCCCCACTTCCAGGGATTAGCAAACTATGCGGACATTCTTAGGAACTTAAAAATCAGCAGACTTCTGCTTTGCAAGCTCCCAGCAGAAAGGAGTAGAGCTGCTCCCCATTTCACTGCCACAACCAGCAATTTTCAAAGCCCTGGAGCAACAATGATATCAATATCAAGAAAACTTTTGATTCTCATCTTCTGAATCTTGCTGCATCTCAAGTGAACATGTGGAATCTTTGGCACACTCTGGACTAAATTATTTCTAAGCAAACAAATATACAAACATCCTATAATAACAAGCTAAATCCAGAGACCTAGCACCCAATAAAAGCAACGAAAAAGGCATCAGTGTCTGCAATAGCTTTCTGGAGTCCCAACATGTTCTCAGAGAAGGATATGGCCCTGCCTCACTCTGTATCCCCATAATCAATCCCATACCAGAAGTCCCCACTGAGCCTGTAACAATGCACACTGTATATACTGCCCTTCCATTGTCTCTTTTGTGTTTGCCTAAGGAAAATACACTGATTCTGCTGACAGTAAAGGCTCTGTAGCTGCGGAGCTGAAAACTAGATTTTTCTCCAACTCAAACAAAACTAAGTTAAAAGGGAGAGAAAACACACAGGGGAACAGTGTGTGTATCTCAGTAGAGCTATATCCTTTCTCACCTCAACTGCACTCCCAGGGATGAAAACAGAGGTAACACAGGCAATTACTACAAAGCCCCTTTTAAAGGGGGGGGGGRGGGGGGGGGCTACAGAGCCTCTCTGAAAGTTTCTTTCCTGCTCTATATGTAAAACCCCAAAATGAAACACGTATCTCTAGTTTCCAGAAGAGAAATAAAGTCTTATCTACCTTATTACCTCAGGTTCCCTCAAATCTCAAGCGGAAACTTTCTGTTTTTTCCTCCTTTTAATTTTCAGATTTAGTAGCATTCAGGCAGAAAGAGCCCATGGTATCCATCTGAGGTCATGGAGTGACCTGTGATTCTCATGCAATCATTTTTACCATTTTGAGACCTCTCAATAATTGGGCTTTAGCTTCAAGAACCCATCTTTACTAAAACAGCTATCACTGCTGGTCTCTGAATTTTCTACCTAAAATCAGCCTGTCTGTATCTTTCCTGTAAATCCAGGTACTCACTATAAGTAGCCTATAAGGGGCTATAGAGCTCATACGACTACAGTAAGAATCCTAAGATTTGTTTTTTCTACCTTTCCCAATGTACACATCCACATCCCCTCACTAGCCTCTAAGAAAATTTTAATCAATATGTTCATTATTTGGTCACATTTATATGTCTGTATGTCAGTAACATAGTTAATGGCACTAGTAGAATGAACAGAACTGTGGTAGTAGTATCTGTTATTAATAAAGAGCAGAATAAGTCAAACGCAATAGTTAGTTAATAGGGTGATTAGTGGAGGTAGAGCTGGTTTTGCTTATTATACAAGTTTGCCTTTGTCATTTCTCAGTGCACAGTCTGTCTTTTAAGATCAAATTTGGTGACCTACTGCAACAATGACAATAAAGACCCTGTTACCACTGTTGAATCAATGGGCTTTGCACTGTATATACAGTACAAAATACATGCATAAGCCTGGCAGCTGCTAAACTCATTGATATATAACACCAGTCCCAAAATAGTGATATTTCACTTCTGGAGCTTTATAAATTGTTAAAGAAATAAAATCTGCCTTTGGGAAATAATGTTTCTTTATGTATCATCGTACCCATTCCCTCCTCCTCCCCTCCCTTCAAGATTAAAACAAATAGTGTTGAAGCTATAAATCATCCCTATTGGCACTGGAAAGCCCTCAGAGATCTTCTTTCTGTGCCATTTCAGTAGACAGAAAGTCTAATGTACAGAGAGGTGATGTTGCTTTTTTTTTTTAAGTAGAGAGTCAGAAAAACATGTCCCTCCTTGATCACTTCAATGTACGTCAATATTTCTTCAGTCATTTTAAAGACACATGCTCCAAGTGGTTTCAAGGAAAGTCACTGGGAATGAAGCATGCCTGGGAATTTTAGCTATCATTATCTTGTGTGGAGAGGCGTATCCTGAAACACCATTTAAACGCTGTAGGCAATGCCAGTAATAGGACTGGACCAGTCACTCTGTCCTGAAGTGTATATGGTTTTGAAAACTCATTTGCAGAAATACAGCCTCCTTTGCTTGTTTTTCACTGAGCACAGAATCACCCAATCTATAACTGGATAAGTGATAATCCAAGAATTTGATTTGTACCATGAAAATTCAAGTTCAGCATTTCAGTAGTTTATTTAAAATTGTTTTTCTGCTATTATTCATGAGGGTAAACTCCTTTCCTAGAAATTGCTCCTGGTTTTCGCAAACATTGATCAAGCATTTCTGAAACATCCACCCACTTCCATTTTTCAGTAATGTGAACTGTCTCTTTTTCACCCACCCATCATTTCTTAGCCTCATTTCCTTTGCTTTCACTTCAAGAAATAAGGGGGAAAACATAAAGGTTTCCTCAGAGCTTCTAAGCTTGGTAAACATGAGCTTTGCATTAGAATTTCCATCAGTTACAGCAAATTCATAACCAAAAAGAGACAGCCTTCTCTCCTCCCCTTTTTTTCCCCCTCATTGCAGGAAAAAAAAACCAAACCCAAAATCAAAAACCCTAGGACAAAACTAACAATCCCTAATATGAAATCAGAAAGTTACTTTACTCATAAAAGCAAGTAAGGAAAATAACTGTTTGTAGGCTGCATTTTCACTTGTAACACTGCAAAGTGCAATCGAAGCAGGAGAATTCCCAGCCATACTATCTTCCTTTCCACCATAATTGCTCTCCTCAATGGAGAGTCACTGTTAGAGGGAACACTGAAGCACGAATGGTACAGAGCCACCTCAGCCCATCACTGCAGCATTTGAAACACCCTTAGGCACCCTCAGGCACAGATCTAAGCACTATAAATTAGCTGATAGGAGTATGAGTCCTTGGATCTTACTTGCTTAACTGAGCACGTGGAGAGCCTGTCAGTAACGGTGGCATTACTGTATGTGTGTAGTTAAGAGCATGGAAGTATTTTTGCAGCATTGGGACTTAAGAGAGGAAAAGATATCCTGTTTTATCACAGTAAAATATATCACTTTGATCTTAGGCATATTTAGGCCTCTGTAGGCTTTCTCTACTAATCTCCAGTTTAATAGGCATGAGCTGGATTCCCATTCCTGCGTCAGCCAGGGTAAGCACAGCCTCTGCAGAGTGGGGCTGAGAGCCTGTGGGACCCTGGGAAGGGGGTTTGGGAGCTCTGCTGTTGTATACATGTTTTATTCGCCTACTAAGCATCTTTCACAAGTGCTCAATCCACACACAAACCCATCCCAAGCCTGTTCTACCTCTGAACAACACCCTTCCCGCCCGCTGACACAGGTACCTTTAAATAATTTTTGAGACGTTTGGGCTCTTGGTTTACTCTGCGCTTGCCCCCATATTGAATAGCATCTGCTGCCATCACATAATACAGGTACAGACCTCATCCAAACAAGGCTGATTGTATCACATCATCTGGCCTGGCATTTGTCTGTCACGCTGGGGCAGGGAATGTGATACCAAGCTGACAAAAAGCAGCACACGGCCCTGCCTGGAGAGCCCCTTTGTTCATCTAAGCCTCCCCTGCTGCTTTTGTAACTCCAAATGGATTTCTGATTCCCTATCTCTTGGCCTTTTCAAGCCAAATGGTTTGGTCAGATCACAAGACAGCAGGTGCTGCTCCGCTCAACATTTGCACCTTCCAATCCAAACACACCTCTCTCTACCGACCCTTAAAATCAATCAAAGGGACTTATCAGTTTGTTTTAAGCTTTGATGTTTGTCTGGGGTTTGTTTATCTAGCAGTTTATTCCTGGGAGTATGTTCTTGACATCTTGGAGTAGGTGGTAATTAGCAACAAGGAAGAAGGGTTGAGATAAGAAGTGGAATTTGAAAGTGGTGATACTTGGGGAGGCAGCTGTGCCGCGTCCCCTCCTGCTTTCGTCTCAGCCACTGAGGCGAGCTAGAGACAGCAAAGGGGCGAACAGCAGCCACCCTGCCCTTTCAACAAACACCAGCCGGCCGTGCCGTGCCACCCGGCGTGGTCCTTTGCAGAGAAGGAGCCCACGAGGGGCCCGCTTCGGCCCCCCTGCCGTGTCACCACCTCCTCTGCTTCACGGGCACTCATTAGGCCTGCCTCTGAAGAGCCCTTTTGTCTGAACCAACTTTCTACCTGTTGGTTTCACCGCAAGAGAAATTTGCTTAAAAGAATGCCTGAGGATCAGGTCTTGCCATCACGCGACAACCTATATATCTGGTGTCTTCTACTAAGCGGCATATAGAGCAAAGACGACTCAGTTGCTTCTGTAGTAGGAACAATAAATGCTGCTGTGTCTCTGCATTTAAGGCATTCACTACACTCACACATAGGGGCTTATGCATGGATGTGGCTTAAATAATCACACATGTACCCACACACCGTATGGACTGTCTGGTGTACTCATACACGCACACATACAGAGAGAGTCAAAGAGCAGTGAGAGAGCAGAGCAAAAATTTTTGCTCCAAACAGCCTTGGACTTAGCACATGTTTGAAACATGAAGCCAGGCCTGGACCTGAATTTTGCAGATGGCCCCTATCTTTATAACCTTCCCAACAGAATTCCATAAAATAATGTAAGCCTTTAATTGCATTTTTGAGTACATAACGTGGAAGCAAAAGCACACTAACCTACTCCCACGCTGCGCAGCCTGCAAAAGGACCCATATAAATATACATTGCGTGCTCAGGAGAGGAAGGGACTCTTGCAACCAGGATTCTCCTGAATGCCCTAAAGGGCACARAAAGAGACTTACTCTCCATTCTGGCTTGTGGAGCAAAGCCAGAGTGCAGAGAATAGTGTAAAGCAGGAGTTTTTTAGAGGCTAGCTGAAATAAAAAGCCTCCTCGTCTGAACTGGGCCACAAAACTATTTTCTCGGTTCAATGAGTGAACTGTAATAGCTAAAAGAAAACCCAACATATTTTGGGTCAACCCAATTCATGATTCATCTTCTAAGCAGGCAAGACCAGGATTTCATTTAGAACAACCAGATCTTGATCAAGCCCCACTTGCACTCCTCCATTTCCAGGATGGGGGCTAGTACTTTTAAGTCCACTTTTTTGTTATGATTATTACATTTCTCAAGGCTCCAAAACAGTGATTTTTTAAAAAAAGAAGCAGCCTTTACCAGAAAGGTTCTTTTTTTTTTTTTTTTTTTTTTTGGGTTTTTTTGGTTTTTTTTTTTTTTTTTTTTTTTTCCTTCTTTCCCCTGGGAAAAACACTGCATTGAAATTAACCTGAATATCTACCTGAGCAAAAATCCTCTGCCTTTCTGAAGAACAGGCTCTGGGCAAACTATTTCACCCAGCTGTACTCCGGAGGATCCCTGTGGGAGGGTGAAAGCTCACTTGGCCAGGCACTCTCTGTTCAAGTAGTAGATGACTTCACTCTCATTATGCACATAATCTTTTCCTACATAGTGTACATCAAACCAAAATTATACTGCATGTGTTAAGCTTGTAAGTGCACCATTTTATAATGATCACATTGCTTGTGTCCCAAGGACATTATAAAGGGGGTATTTCTGCCACTGCTTATGATTCTGTATACTGCCAATAAGCAGCAGGGTTTTAGCTGCATACAGAGCAGGGCTGTAGCTGTATACATTAAGATGACAGTACTTAATAAAAGCCAGCCTCAACTTTGAGGTTGCCCTTAAACTAAATGCCTTTTATGCCAATTTTTGCTCAATACCAGTATCTCCATCTACAAGTGACAAGACACCATTGCTAAATATCATGTATAATCACAGTTTGGATTGAAATGGTGCCTTCAAAGCACTGCAAATACCTGTCATTAGATGTTGCGTTACAACCATTTGTTTCTAATGGAGCTGTCTTTTCCTGTTGGCATTGATTTACCGTACAGGTATCAGAATATTAACAGATACAGTCCTGCCTCATGTGTAGGAAGACAGTATGACAATGCAGAGTTCATAATCCTGAGATTATTAAACCTTTTTTTTTTTACTCTGTTAGACATCAAACACAGTAAAAAATAAACAAAACAAAGTAAAAAAACTCTCAGCGACACCAGGCATTTGCATTCTGTATATCCTTTATAGCATATAAACATAGATTTTCTGTTCTGTTTTGTTCTATACAAAACTCAGCAACATTGTCCACTTTCTGTTCCAATGTTTGGTGTCAACAGAAGTTTAGGATCTAGTTCTGGTCCCCACTGAAGTCATGGGAATCTTTTACTTGATGTTAATGGGAATTGGATCAGGCCAGTAATTGGAGACGCTGAAAAGAATCCCAGATGCTGCATAACAAATGAACTATCCACTGAGGTATTCCCTCTGCTCTGGGAAGCTGCCACTGGGAATTGCTGCTACCTTTCTGTGGAAATGCTACAAAAAAACGGATGTCAGATGTCAAAGCTGCCAGCCCCACAGAGAGTTTTAGTGACACAGAAAATTCTTAAAAATCTAAACAAAAAAGAACCCCATGAAGTGAAAGAGCTAACTATTTGGGCTTTTCCTGGGGAATAGGGATACTTGAAAACAGAAAAATCATGCTGCTAGTATTTGGGAATCTGTCCTTTGATAAAGCAGGTCAGTGCTGTCTGAATCTGGTTCCCTGAACAATGGTGTGAGACAGAATTCTTCAGCTCTTTGCATGTCAAATTTAAAGCAAAACACAGCAGGTTAGTAATTTTATTTTCATTTCTTTATTCGTCACTAAGATCCCATATTCTTTGCCTAGCAGCTTCCACGCCTGATCAGCTGTGGAAGTTGCAAACGTACTTTGCATGCCCTTTTGCCTTCTTCCCCATACGTTGCAAAGGGGCCAAGCATTCTGCTGTAATGTGTGGCATTCACCTCCTGTTAGCATTAAAAAGGTGCATCCACCTCAGATCCAGTCACAGCATTGATGTGCAGAGGCAGAACCACAGTTAGAGAAGAGGATGTCGTGATTCATCCTTTCCTGAAAAATGACTCAAAGAGGAAATTGCATGCTCTGAAATGACATACCTCACTGTATACCTGTTGTGACCATGCCCGCCTGCCATACCGTACTCTGCCTTTCCCTTGGAAATTAGACAGACACGCCAGGCACACTTCAGGTTTAAACCACTACAAAGGCAGTGAGCTTCCTATTTGTCTGCCATTCTTTACACAGCTGACAACTCCCAGAGTCCTTCTGCCATGATGATCCAATTCAGTGTCACTGGAGACACCCAAGGTAAGTTCAAGTGAGTAAGAAGGGGTGTGAGAAACCAACATAAAATGCACATAAAAGTTAGTAGAAAACATAAGGGGACTATGAAAAGAAAAAAAAGTGTCCCTAGTGTGAATTATTTACTTTCCTACATTCATAATTCCCACCGAATAGAACAGTAATGAATCCTTTGCTAGAAACAGTTCTTAAAATTGCTGGCTGTGGCAGGAGGTTTTCACATCAGTGTATGGACTCCTGTTCTACTCTAACCCTACAACATGAGACAACATGATTTTGTAATTAAGGCATAAGTCTATTCCTAGTCGTCTGCTATAGACTTTCCACATCAACTTGCATAAATTGCTTTCCTTTCTTTGTTTCATTTAAAAGAAACCATCTACCCTGTTCATTGTGCAAATGAGTAGAAATCAATGTTAAGTTAGCACAGAACGAGTGAGCTTCTGTGTCAATCCACCCGTGCAACAGAGCCCTAAAAGGGCTAAGTTAGTCTTCTACAAATGTACAACTGCAGTTCAGGAAAAGTTGCTGACTGCTGAGTAGGACTCTTTGGTTCTCTAATGCTAGCTGCTCTGCACAGCATAGAGAATACAGACTTCAGCTATGTTTTCTGAGAATAGGGTAGCAATATTTATCTTTGCATGTTTGTGGGGACATCAATGAAGCATTGACATTTTGCTGCATTGAAAGAAGCCTGAGATTTCCCTGCTCAAATATCTTAAAAAACTAACATGAAAACCACACTTGCAAGTTTCCTATTCCCCTTCTTCTCATTGCAAAAAGAAAATTCATTATAACCAGATTCTTTGCAAGCACGGTGAATTTTGTTTCACTGACTTGGGTGAATCAGTGTTTGTTTGCAATATCAAGATTTTCAATACATACTCAGCAAGGCTTAATATTGACTTCTGGGATAGGTAAAAGAATAATTCCAATGTTAATTAAGGATAAATCCCCATTTCCAAATTCTCATAAATCTCCACAAAGCTACTTCTCATGATGCACATCTCCAGGATTTTTCTTAGACCGCTGGTAACTTATTCTGAAAGGTTTGAGGAAAATTATTCAGTCTCTTTCTATCTCAGGTTCCTGGCTGTGAAATAAGGACCTCCTTTGCTCCTCCATTTTGTGCATGGTTTGTCTGTTTAAACTCCAGTTTCTATTGAATGCAGACCTTTTCCGTAGCCGTATGCATGTTAGGACTCACATTGGGTGATAAATCAACATGCTCCTGTAACAACAACAATAATAACAACAAGTCCTCAGGTGTTTTTAAAGAGCCTTAAAGATACACTTTTAGCTGAAGCAGAGGCTGCTATTTTTTGCTGTACAAAAAACAGTAGATGTCTACCCTTGAACTGCCTTACTATCTCTGAGTGAGTCTTCTGCTAAGTTTAGGATGAACCAGTTCTTTGCACAAGCAGCAAGCATCTCACAAGGATTTTGCTGGGGGATGAGGACTTTGTGAAATCTTAGTATCTCTGCAAAATCATTAGGAGGCTGAAGCAGCATGCTTTCTTAGCAAAGTCCTAGTATAAACTGTGGCAGAGGAAACTGATATGAGGACTCTTGTAAATGTCTCATGAAAAGCTTATACCAAAAACCTCTCAGAAATGTGCCCTGTCAAAGAGGACAATAACCATGAAAAGACAGGAGAGCTTATGATTTTATGTTTTCTTCATAGTTTTGCAGCATTCTGATGTTTTATAGCACTAACAAAATACAACATTTGGCTTTCTCATGAGACTTTGTTTCCCAGCTTGTGGGAATACCACAAAAGTACCAGATGACATGATATCTGGCAACATATATGGCTCACTTTGGCATTAAAAAGGCCAATGAAAATCATAAAGCAACTCACATACTGAGTTACTCAATTATATATCTGGTTCATCCAAATTTCATTTTTTCCCCTCTTTTCTTTCTGCCTGTCTCCCTTTTTGATCTCATAGGGCTATGCACAGAGCCCTAGTAAGAGTTCAAYGAGAAAGGCCAGTCTTGCTCACACATGCAGAAAACCTGATTTGGGGATCAGTTTTAGCCAACTAGCTATGACGATGGCCAATGCTCATTAACAGTGTAATGCCAATGAGCAGATAATCTAATTGCCACAAAGGAAAGGTTAACCAATCTACACTGCTCCTCTCTCTATTACTCTTCAGTCTGGCACTAGAGTCTCTAGCCACAGACACAGAAATTGTTCTGTAATGACAGGCATCACCAAATATAAACAGCTGGTAACCCTAAAATTAGACCCGCCAGCTCTCTCTTGGTTTGGGGATATGTTTTATTATACCCTCCAACTGGCAAGCAAACTTTAAAGTTAATTTAACCCATTACAAGACCCTTTTATCTAACGGTTGGRCCTATTGCTTTATGTACACTCTCTTCATTCTTATGAGGAGTTTTGCCAGCACAGAAATAGAATTTAGCTAAAGCTAGTTGAAAATTTTCCATCTAAAATACATTCTGGCAGATAACTGGAGTTCTTGATTAAGCAAGCTTTTTTACATCTGAAGTTTCTCCTGTCTTCAGAAAACCTCAGCTTTCAAGTGACCAGACAGAAGAACCATTCAGCAACAAAATTAACCTGGAATAATTTTCAGTTTTCAGTTGCAAGGCCTCCTGGCCAAGGACTCATACAACATACTATATGGGGCAAGAAGGCAGAGATACTGTGATTCCACTCCTGGGATGCATGCTAGTGAAGAAATCTGGTGGATAGCAAAAAGCTCAGGCATAAAACACCCTAACCACAAATATTGTGATGCATCACTTAAAACTAATTGTCTATTTCTCAGTCTAAAATTTTCAGTTGTTTAGATTGTCATTAAATTTTGAAAGTTCTCTGGGGAATAATCAATAAAAGGAAACACAATCAGCTGTAGATTTTGCCCCAACCTAGAAACAGACTTGCATCTTCAAAGTTAGATATGCATGTCTGAACCCTGGCCACTTGTCTTTAATAACTACACATTTAGGGCCTGATATTTTACACCTGTATTTGACTTTTTTTTATCTCTGTGCTCGAAATTAGCTGGAATAGTTGAATAACAAATTTATGTTTATTATTTAATTCATTTCATGCAAACACTCCCTCTTTGACAAGACAATATTTATTCTGTCGTCTCATACAACCACCATTACTGGAAGCATATGACAGTCTTAGTAGTACTGCCAGATTCTATTAACATGTTTCATTTATTTTTCTTGCATAGACTGTTTGGATGTAAAGCTGAATGTCTCCTACAAGAACTGAGCAAAGTGAAATTTTCTGAGCCCCTTCATTTTTTTCCCCACTCTATATTTAGTTTAAATGCTAGCAATGACTGAGGGTCAAGATACTTGCTCTGACATTCACAAATGGGTGGAACTGCTGACACTCTATTAAAACTGCTAATTAGTGAAAAATTTAGGTGGGAATCACGCTTGTATGTTGGTCACAGGGAAAGCTGGCAGGCTCAGGAAACGTTGCACCAAGTACAGAATGAAACAGCACCTCGTGAGTCATATGCTGAAATCACTTCTAACCAGGAGCAGCACACATCTGGCAGCGATGAATGGCAGATGAAGGGATACCTTTTTCGTCCTCTCTCCTCTAAGCCTACCAGAAATCCCATGACTGGCTTCTGGTTCTCATGACTGTTAGCAATAACAGTACACAGGCAGGAAGAGTATTTTTTCAGATTTCAATCCAACAGCTTTTCCTGGGGCGGCGATTGGCCAAGCCTACTCTGCAGAGCTGCAGGAACATCACTCAGGACCTTGCATGGCTCCCAGAACATGAGGGCTTCCAGCATCTCCTCTTCACGGGCGTTTATCTGATTTTTACTTCAGCTTTTCAGGGAAGCAAGCTCCTGTCCTTAGCACCACAAAAGGTGGAAAAAGGCTTGTTTCATGACTCTGTCAGAGTCTGTTAACACACCTTAATAAAGTCAAAGCTATAATCTAATAGTGATCACATGCAACATCATTAAGAGAGATCAGAGTTCATTCTTTTCACTTCCTTTTCCACAGCTTCTTTATCTATCTGAGTTCGTAGCTTAGAAATCCATCAGTATTTCTCAGAAATTTTCTTATCTCAAAGGCCACCATTTCCATAAATGTTAAAATACCTCATTCTGGGAGCACAATGAGAATCATGAAATGGTTTACAAACACATTACTGATTTGGTTTTCAAACGTGTAATCTGCTTGAAAGTAGATCCATCTTCGAAAACTTTCTGGTCATTTTATCAGCTTCTCTTTCTCCCTCAGCTTCCTAAAATAAAAGGCAAATATACTGTTTAGTGCACTGCTACAGAAGCAAATGAGGGGAGAATTCTGCTTCATTATACAGAAGATTTCATAGTAGTTTGGTGAGTCCTAGTGTATCTCCAAGCATACAAAACGCTGTGCATTACTTAGTAAAGTGGAAGTCATGCATGTATGTCAGTCATACAGACTACTTTTCCAATTTCATGTTGCCTCTGAATAGTCCAGTCACAGAACACCAAAGCAGAGCCTGTTGGAAATCTTTCGATTCAATGTTTGGGGGTTTGTTTGGGTTTTTTTTCTTTAAAAAAAACACAGATTCCCTGAAACCAAAACTATTTGTGTGAGTTTTCACTAAACTTGTTTTAGGAAAAGTTTCTCAGGGTGATGATCAATTTTTGGTCAAAATACAAGGGGGAGTTGGCAGAGAGGGAGAGAGAGACAAACAAATAGCTGGGAACTACTGTAGAAACACTGTCCCAGGCTGCCCTTTTGGTTAGGTCACCTACCAGAGTGTGGGAAAACTTGAGTTCATGTTTCAGTTCTACCTGCTTCAGAATAAGGACTTGGACTTACGTTTCTTACATCTCAGGTAAGTGTTATGTCCACTAGGTGAACTGTGCCACAGGAGCACTCTCTGGAGTGCTAATAGGTGTTTTGTTCTGTCTACAAAATCAGTTTTCATTGGAATAGAGGCTTAAATCTGAGTCTCCTACATCAGTGTCTTTTCTATTGACTCTCAACTAGCCTGGAGGAGGACTCTGTAACGTACAAAAATTTGAAGAACTGGGTTTCATATTCATGCAGAATAGCAAAAAGGACATGTTGCAAACTTTTTTAAGGGAATAATAGAACCACCACCCATCTAGTTTTACTTCAGGAATGTAAGGTCTAATGGATAGATGCAAGATACTTCAAGTAAGAGATTAGCTTGGTTGTAGAAGACTTTTGAACACAAGTCTTCAATTCAATAAATAGGTCCTGGTCCCCAGCATCACTATTTTCCGCCTGGATGCATTCAGTACCATTTTTGGTTTACCTTTACAGTACGTGCAAAATACTGCTGAAACAGAAGATGCAAGAGGAATCCAGGCCAACCTTCTCCTGGCTAACTATCATGGCATTAGCGCCAATTTACAAGGGTGTCTGCTTCTCAGCCAAATTATGCCTAACTTCCACACAAAAGCACATTGTTTGGGCACATCTTCCTACTACTACTACTCTGTACTTCTGCCCCCCTTAGTGCTACAAACTACAGAAGTAAATTTTCCTTGCCCATCCCTTTGTAAGGATCTTAGCTCTGTGGATGGGCAGGTCTATTAAAGGGCTCAGAAGAACATTTCGAACCAGCCAGTGGCCAAACCAAATAATAGTTTTGCTCCTCTCAGAGGTACTGAGGAAATATTCTGGTAACTGTATCCTATAATTGTGATGTAATCCTCTTGCCACAAAAAAATTATTAACATAGAGAAATTCACTTAACACAGCAAGTACAATGCTTGAAAGAAACATCTTATTTAACTGTCACTTTCATCTCTTTGTCTGGAACAGTGATGTTTAACTCCACATACGGAGAAAAAATCAAGCTAGCTCTGCTGAGAAAGAAATGGACTCTTATGCTTCTGTCTCCAGGGTCATGGGCAATTTTTGGCTAGAGATACTTTACTTTGAAAGAGATCTCATAATTAGCTTCTTCAGGCAAGGAGTCTTCTCTCCCTTATTCTAACAGTCTCAACAGTAGTGGCCAATTCCATTTTTTTTCCCTTATTGCTGCGATATTACCGTTATGGGGAGATTTCATTTTGGTTTGCCCTGCTTTTAACTTGAACATGTTACGTCAAAAGGAGACATTAGAAAGAACTGGAAAACAGAGTGATATTTCAATCCAAATTATATTCATTACTAGGCAATTTTAATGTATATAAGAAATTCAGGAATAATTGTGTATATATATACATATATATATTGCAGCATTCTAGGAATTGATCATTATTGCAGTAAGAAGGAATGCTAGGACAGCTCACTCTCACCCAACACAACAGCCTATGAGAAGGGAAGGTAAGAGAAAGGACTTCTGAAACGTGTCTTCTACCAAGTACAATAATGCTGGGTGACTAGGAATAGGCATGACAGCCAGTAWAGTGTAGCAACAAGAAGGCAAAGGCCCCCAAGCAACAAGTGCAATTGATTAGAAAATGAGAACAACATTGCGAGTACCCTGCACAGGAGATGAAAAGGCAGAGGAGTTCAATGCACGTTCACAGACTTTGTACAAGAATATACATGTAACTCACAAACAGGTTGTACCGCACCACGAGGAGCAGCAAGTGCTGACTGCAAAGTATATCATCCTGACAGACCCCTGAAGACAATGGGTCCTCGCTCATGGGTAGGCCACATCTTGCATTCATCCCTCTATTCTGCACTGGTTTTGCTGGCTTTTGTTCACTCGGTCCTTCCAGAGCAGCTGTCGGGGGTAGGGGAGAGTGTGGTAGTCTTAGAGATAATTGGGCTCTAGCATCAGACTTGGGCTATGTTCTGCTTGCCCTTCCTTCCCCAGATTTTCTGTGCTATTTAAGCATAAATCTTGTTTCTGTTAGGCCAGGCTGAACTTCTGCTCTGGTCACCTGATTGCAGCAGCTTGGGCCAGAACATAATCTGATAGTGCCAAACTCATCCCAGTCTGGGAAGGTTTAGTGAACAGTTTTTATCTCCCAGTATGTCCCATTTTTATACAGCACCATTTCATTAGGAATTTTGGACTACAGAACCTTTAAGGCAAGGGCTGTCCTCCTATGTTAGTCATGGCAACACTTCTCAACTGTATGAGCTACCTAGCAAGAGCATTACACAGCCTGTAAGTGCAAGGGAGAGACGACACAGCTCGCTCAGAGCACCAAAGGGAAGGGCAGCTCTAGGAGCAGCAGCAGGGGTGACCTGGCAGTGCTTTCACAGGCGTTTCCCTGCTTGGAAATTGCACCAGCCTAGCCAAGCATGCCAACGGGCACGAGGGACCCCAGCATTGCTAGTGTGAGATGCACCGCTTTGCCTCCCCTGACAGCATGTGTAGCCAACAACGCCTTGCCTCACTGCCGTTACAGAAGCTGCAGCTGACTTCCTCAGGAGATACTTGTGGTCCAGAAGATACAAGTCAGTTATGTCCTCACATGCACATGAACTATTATTCCCTGCACAACAGAGCTTCAACCTTTATCTGGTAGTGGGGTTGACACCACTTGACATAATAATATGCAAAATCAGAACATCTGCACAGCCAACCTTAAGGTTAGGGATATGAAAACATCATTTTGGAAGGTATCCTAAATGACATTAAAACCCATGCAAGATTTCTAAGATCCCACAGCTGGTTTCTGAAGAGGTTAAACCACTTGATTTCTATCCTAGTGAGCAGCTACTATCAGGTTTTAACAGTTTATGTACTCAGGGCTGTGTTAAGAATAGAGATGATAAGAACATCAAAGCAAAGAAAAATCTTCTTCACAACAGGTAGCATTGGTCAAAGAAGTTCTGGAAGAATTTTTTTCCAGAAACTGCCTTTTAACAGAGGAAAAACTGCAAGTTTTGTAAAAACTGTTCTTTTTTTTTCCCAAAGGAAAGGAAAACCCAAAAATTTCTAGGGAAATGTTTCAGACTTACATGTAAAACATATATTAAGGTGGCGGGGGAGCAAATTAAGTAATATTTTGATGAGGACTGACAACATGTTTTCATCATCATTTTTTTCCAAAGGCAACAGAAAAATCATACCTTGCCCATTAAACCATCTGGTGAAGGTCCCATCTCCTGAGATTCTATAGGGACCTGGAATTGGAAATCGAAATACTAATTGGTGGACTGGAATATAGTGTTGTCTAGAAAGTGATATAATAACAGAGTAATTATTTTCTGCATCTTCTATTTTGTTTTGCATTCACTAAGCGCTCAGCTTAGCTACCACTCTGATTTATTTTTATTGGTTTGTTCCAAAGGGATTTTCACATTTTTAAAACTGCAGACACATAGGTAGATACAGGTCCAAATATCCCTAGTGCATTAAGTGATGCCTTCAGCCAGCTGAAAACTCTTTTTGATCTCTCTGATAATACCAGGCAAGCACTGATCTGAAAAGGCAGATTACCACCAAGGATTAGGCAGTACAATAGCATGCTGAGAATGCAAGAGGATGATGAGGTTTAACAAACAAGCTTGGAACATATTTGAACTCAACATCGAACCCCAAACTAAGGCATGGTAATATTAGAAGAGAATTGAGGGGCTAGGAAACTGCCTTGAAAAATATTTTATGAGAGAGGGTAAAATTGTCTAGTTACTAGGTTTTAATTTAAAATCAGGACAGAGCTGATCGAGAGAGCACATTCTGCAGAGAAGACTCTTCTCAGTGCTGAAGGCACAGACTGAATGGGCACAGAGACTCAGCTACACTCTAATTTTCTTGAGACAATCCTTTAAGGCATGTGGCAGGAGCAGGTCACTCTGCTGTTGCTGCTGTCCTCAGGCAGTATGACACAGTGAAGACAGGACTTTACAAAGCCCTTTTTTTTTAAAAAAGAGCTTTTTTTTCAGAACTAGCCACAGAAAATAGAGTGGTTATTTGGTATGTGAGATAAGTATTGGTCAATATCGTTTGAACACACTAGTTTTCTTTCAGCATTTTGTCACTTGACCAGTTTAATGCTAAGGTTAAAACGCTGTTACACAACATGTATCCACCCTACTGTGTGTCAGAAATGTGAGGAATGTTTGCAAGAACAGCAGCTTGCGTACAATTCCTGTCACCAAACCCCAAAGTCGAAATGGCTAACATTTCCTGGATCTGCTTAGCTCACCTACAGAGAAGGAGTTTGCAGTGCGTGTGTGCAAACAGGAGCAGAGTCATTAAAACTGGAGCAGCTCTTGGGCAAGATCCAGTTTGCATGTTACATATTCATAAATAGCTGTGTTAGAATGGCTTCCAACAGTGCAAACGTCAATGGAGCCTGCTGGAGCAAGCCTTAGGTATGCCATCTATGTGTCTGATTGCCTGGAGTTCAGAGGAACTTGCTGAATGTATTACCAACGGGAATGAAAAAGCTTGCATCAGGGTAGCTGGCCAGGTCCAATTGCTGGATGTTTAAAAGGACGTGTCAGTGTCAAAGGGTTTCACGGCTTTAATTTTTTTAACTCATTTGTTGTTTGTATAATCCTTGAGAATCTCAAACAAGAATATTTCATTTTCTTGTTCTTTCAAAGAACACATTAATTTATGTTAAAACAAAAAATGTTCATTAGGGCTTGGTTAATAGCACTGATTATTTGTTTATTTTCACTCTGTGCAGCCTATTTAATTGTGTGTACACATACCTATAATTACCACTTTGAAATGCAAATATACTGTTACTAAGGATAACCCTTCTCATTTTCAAGCAGCTAACACTCCTTTTTTATAAATGCTAACCATATCCTAAGCTCCCTGGAAAACAGCACATTTTAAGCTCCCCCCACATTGCAATGGCTGTCGCCTGCTCCAGATTATTCTCTCTGCCACTGTCACAGCTTCCTGTAATTTATCACCAGTCATAGCCCCTGATGAGAGCTACGAGGTCATTTGACGGAGGTACTGGCCAGCTTACAGCTGACCTTATGCTGGGACTCCTTCAAGTGATAAGAACAGAAGTGAATGTCTTTTCTGTGACAAACAGGGTCTCATTGAGCCTCCAGCTCCACTTGTAACTTATCCATGGAAAGACCTGGGTTGGTACAGAACCATTTGTTACTCTCGATTATTCATCAGATATAGTTTATTGCTATTTATTTCCACCCACAGATTGCTCTCATGCTTTTCTCTGGGACGGGATTTGCTTCCTAAAGGGAGGATTTTGGGGTTTGATTAAGCAGCATGAACAGCAGAAGATATCACGTAACAATGGTCTTGCTTCCTAACTGTCAAACCCACAAAGCGCTTTCAAAGTGGCCATACCAACCCACCTTCCCTTCCCCATCTCTCCCCCCAAGCCCCAGTCCTTCTGCAATTACAGACATCAGCGGTTACCCATGGAAGTTTCTCTTTCAGCAGTATTTTTGTGAACAAATATTTGCTTGTCCCTCTGTTCACAGAAAGCACATTAAAGAGGCATGTCAGTTAGAGTGTGGGCTGTCTTTGAACAGATGTTATGAATACTGTTTTGCAGGATTTGCCCAGCAGTAGATGAGAACAAGTAATGAGGAAACTAGGAACATGGGTAACGAGGCCAGAAGGTGTGGAAGCTTTCCAGGAGCAGGGGGAGCTGGGTGGAGAAAAACTTGCCTTACCAATATATAGCCACGAACCTTTCTCAGACTTTATTTGTACTTCTTAATGGTCATTCTCAAGAAAAAGTATTTACCAGGACTCATTCTCTTGAGAATTAATTTTCCTGTGGCTTAAAGGTGAACTAAGGCACATATACACTTCCATATAACTCTTGTAATTCCATAAACACGGTACATAAGAGTGGGAAATGATTTGGGATTTATCTTATTTATTTAAATAAGGGGGAAAAAAGGATGAACTGTGCCCTCATAATCAGGTTGAATACTTGTAACTGTAATCTCCTCATAGAGCCACAAAGATCTCCTTCACCTGTGCGCTTTTCAACCAGTTTGTTATTTGTCCTGTAAAAAACATATAAAGATAATTAATGGGCTGAATTGTAAAAGGGTTCTCCTTATCTTTTAGTGGGCAGCATGGGTAGAGGTAAAATGACCCAAATAATAATTTCAGTCAGTGAATGAACAGATGATATCTCAGTTCAGCTTCAAGCCCTATCCGACGGTACTTTAGTAGAAATACCAGCAAAGCAGCACACAAATAACATACATATCTTGTAGATTACATAATTTATTTGGAAATGTTTTCATACAGTTAAATAAACTTCAGAAAACTACAGTGGAGCCTTCTTATAAATTAGCTCTAGTGCCTAAAATCCCATGAGCTATGGAATGTTAAAAAAGAAAAAAAATTAAATACATAGTGTTGCTGAGCAACATAGCTCACTCTTAAACAACTTTCCCTTGTATGAAGTGCCTCAGAAAGGGACTACTGTGGAGTCTGTGTAAGTACTTGCCCTATGGGTAGTGCGATTTTGTTACAATCCTTCAAAAAACAGCTACACAGACTGTTACTGAATTCAATTATAAGGAGTCTCCAGGGTTATTCCATTACCTCTGCCTTTAGCTCACAGTCTCAAATCAAAACTTAAGCTATTCTTTTTTAATTTCATTCTTTAAAAAAAAAACTGATATGAACTTTCAAAATGGAAATGGCTCAAAAACTCTTCTGCAGTTTCAACTGAGTAAGAGTGCATTAGGAAAGTCTCTACCTTTAGAAGCTTTTGCTAAGGGCAGGTTAGGTTTCCCACAGCCCTGCCCGGATGGATGCCGGATGCCCAGGGTCTTGGAAAGTGCAGAGCAGAAGGACGGTGCCTGACGGGCTCTGTTCTGGAGCGGGTCTGGGTTGATGTCAGATCGCCGGCCCTGGGTTGCTGTGTGAGCATCAGCCCCAGGAGGACCAGCCCTTCCCCTGCCTTGAGGGGTCTCTCCTAGTGAGCTCAGAACCGCAAAACTGTCCCAAACTATTAAAAAAAACGTTGTTTCCCACAAATCAGAAATCTCACTTGTTATTCTCACTTGTTATTCTATTCTCACTGGCACTGGGGTGCTTAGTAAGGTCACATTGCGTTGCTCAGTGCTGACTTCAGCTTCCGTACATCTGCGTTTCATCTGCATGTATCTACATGCATCTGCATGAGGTTTATAATGACAAGGAAGGGGTTAACCCAGGGAGCAGGTGGAAAGCAACCCAGCTGCAAAAAGATTTAAAAAAGTGGTAGGAGAACCCAGCCTGAAAGGGAAAGAGGCCGGCAGGCAGGCCAGGAGAGGAGAGGAGGGTATGAGCCTGGGGGGGAGGCTGCCAGGGCCACCCTGGGGCGGGGGGAGCCTGCAAGGCTGTTGCCTTGAGTGAGGCAGGTGTCTCTTGGCAGCAGCAGATGTGGCTTTGATCTGTGGGCATACCCGGGTGGGGAGAGGTCTCCACAGAGTGGGGACGCTCTTTGGGGAGCTGACCTGTTTGCAGGGTTTGGTTCAGCTAGGCTTTAGCTCTCCTCAGCTTCTCCGGGAGCTTGCACGAGAGATACTTTACCTGGTTGGAGCAATGTTGTTATTTACAGATTGATTTTTAAAGGTCTTTAGGCCTCTCCTGCCCATAAAAATGGGAACTGAGCACTTAGATACCTCTTTAAAAATTGGGTCTTGCTAAAATTCCTCCCTTAGACCAGACCAGAGCCAAGCTTTCTGCTGAGGTTTGAAACGCTATAAATGAACCTTCTATATTGTTGCCTTACGCTTTCAACTTCAGGCACCTCATCCAGACAGAAAAGTAATGAAAGACCTGAAGAAAGTCGAGGGTTGGAAAGGAACAAAGCAGTCCTGTGGCCACAGCACAGGATGAGGAGTCGGTGGCTCTGGGTCCCGTTCCCAAAGCTATCGCTCACTCACTGTGTGGCCTTGAGCAATCTGCTAACAGGCCGATCCAGCTCCCAGTAAAGTCACTGGGAATTTTCCCGTAGACTCCAGTGAATGCTGGACCAGGCCCTTAGATTCCTAACAGTCCCCTCATTACCCCCCCTGCAAAGCTGGGATAACAATATCCTTGTCTCACAGGGTAGTAAGGGGACTAATTCATTAATGTTCATAAAGCTTTTTCAGATCTACAGATGGAAGGCATTATGTCAGCACAAATTATTCTTAGTTATTATCATTCTCATGGTATTTCCAATTGTCTCTGCTCACTAAAGCCAAGAAGTTCCAAAAATCTTGTGAGAAAGTTTCTTCTCTGGAGATTGGACCCCATTTCTGGCCCAAAGGTATGTGGAAACAGATACATTCAGATGGCACTGGAATGTGGGAATATTTACTGAAATAAGCCTCTGAATCTTTGGGGGTTTTGCATGAATCCTGAAAGCAGAGGAGTGTGCAATGCTATAGAAAGGATAATCCCTGAATTTTATAAAAAGCACCTAGAGCCGAAGTCTAGCAAGCAAAGTGCTGAGGCCAAAATGTTCAAATTTGACTCTCAAAGCTTGCTGCCAGTGGGAATTCTTTAAGCTCTGCTCCCTGGTATGTCAGAGCACTTTCAGAGGAAAGGTGGGCTCTGGCTCAGGTTCCTTGTCGAAAGAAGGAAAGGAGGAGTCCTTTCCCTCCCCACACCCCTATTGCCTGCTAGGAGTTAGTCAGGCATCAGGTCCAGGCACAGAAAAGCAATGAGGTCAGGTGAGTAGGCAGCAGATAAGGGATTTCACTGGGCAGAGGTTAGCATGAGTGAGTGATAACATACCATTTGGGAAAAGGAAGAAACACGCTGCAAATCTCACATACACACACATACACACACTCACTCATATGTATGTGTGTGTGTATGTATATATGTATCCTGTAACACTCCCTACAGCTATTCTGTTTCATGTCCCCTGACCGGACTTTTGGATCTATACAGCTTGGTATGCTTTAAGTATGTGACTTTAGCCATCCTCACTGCTAAAGGTGAACACTGGAGAAACTCCACAGGTGTAAAAGTCATCTAAAGAGACTGTGACAGATGCTGTCAGGAACACTGTACTGTAGAAACCAGTGTCACAAATACTGCATTTCCCTTTTCCCTGTCATCTCACTCCTTCCCCACACGTAACCACCCCCTTGCAGGTAGAGAGCTTGCTACACTGCTTTGGGAAAGCAGGTAAATGTTAACATTCTGATGGATCCAGCTCTTTTAGCTCATGCATTATGTCAAAACTGGTCAAAGACAGGAAATTAACCTCCCTCCCTCCCCCGACTGTGCACACACGCACAGACACACGCATGCACAGCCACAGCCAAGGCCTTCGGCAAGCCATCTGATAGCAATCAGTATTTTGAGAAGTGATAGCTCATCTGTAGATTCAGCATTCTTTTGCAGCAGAAGGTATTATGCAAACTAGCCCCATTAGAAAAGCAAACATCAAAGCAAAACATGTTTTCGAAGAGACAAATGCATAAACCATGTGGTACCTGACACTGAAACAGAAATAGAATAATTACCCTTGCTCTCAATGGAAAGCATAGCTGCAGAGGATAATAAAGGTGCCTCATACACTCTACCCATAGTTTCCTGTACTGTGCATGAAAGGGAGAGTAGTCAGCTAGGGAGATGCAGCCGGGGAGACCCTGAAAGGGCTGATACCATCCTCCTCAGTGAAGGACCGGAGAACATCAGCTAGACTGCAGCTGATGTGGAGCAGCGCAGCTTCGCCATGCCCTCGGCACCAGCTGGAATGCAAGGTGCCACTCCAGCCTTAGGGGAAAGGAAAAAAAAAAGAGTGCAGCTAAGGTTACACAATTACCTGTCTTGAAAGTGCACAACTTTTAAAAAATATGCATACCTCCCTGACCATAAGTAGCCACGAAGTATGCTCCATGGGTCCTTTGACTAAAATCTAAACAGAGGAAGCTCTCTGTAGGCAGCCTTTTGCCTAGCAGTAGATGCTGTTGCTCAGTCACTGCTACTGCAAGAAAAAAAAAAAGCCCTCATGGGCAGGATGGAAGATGGAAGGTGTGAAATGAGGCTTGGATGATGCTGTCACAGTGCTGGTAAAACAACATAGCCAGGTACCACCAGTTCATTTAAATCAAGAGCAGAGAAAATCAGAGATTATCAGGACTTCTGCAAAAGTTGAACAAAGTTGCTTTAAGGAGGAAATGTTTGCTGAAGTTCCCAGGACGAGTTGGAAGTACATACACATGCTCTCTCTTTCCTTTGCCTCAGCCCCCCTCTTTTTGTCTTTCAGAGCCCATTTCTCCAGCACGCAGATCAGCTATCAGGCCGAGAGAAAGACAGAGTGTGAGATGGCCGACCTTGTCCTCCAGTGCCGAGGGCCTGTGGGTTTGGGCCAGGAACAGGAATTCCCTGTACAGACACTGAGTCTGCTGGAGGAGACAGGAGAGCCTGCTCCACAGAAGAGCACTTTGTTCACTGCCACCAAGGAAAACTTACACAACAGACACACACAACCATGGAAATATGAATATTTTAAAAGTGTGTTTTTTTCCTAGAATACACAGTGCTCTTATTTCCTTAGGGGGGCAGTAAAAATTGGGCAAGAGCGTATTGCCAAATGCATAAGAGTTAGTGAGGATATTAATCCTGCATGATGTAGTTACAGAGAGCAGGGCACCAGAGCAAGGTCTGAATAGATCAACAATTCAGAATGAGTTAGTGACAAATGAAATGCTCACCGATCATGTCTAGAAGAGAAGGGTGGCTTTTTTAAGTCCTCTCTGCTTTTTAATATCTTTTCTGTCAATTCATCACTTCTCAGAAACTGCAAAGAGTTAAAATCCTTTTTCCTTTGTGCCCCAAAAGTATATGCGCATCTGTGTTTGTGTGTGTACATAATTTCTGTGTGCAAAATCTGAGGTAGATATTGATACCAGATAGTGCTGTTGTGCAGCTATTTTTTGCTGCATCACTGGCACAGAGCAGCCCTTAAAATGGCCTAGCCAGGCCCATGTGAATATAGATAAGATGGAGAGTTAAGACTCTAGCCTTTATATTGGGAAGCCTCGCCTAATTTCACATGTTTCCTAAGGTACCTTATTAAACTGTTTGGAAAGGAATTCCTCTTGCTTTAACCATCTAAAAGGTAGGTGCCACACTAGACACCCAGGCTTCCTATAGATGCAACCAGGTGGTGATCCACCTTATCTTCAGAGTTACTCCATTTGTCTTCAGAATTACTCCATTTATCTTTCTCCCTTTGACCTGCCTAAAGAGTGAGCCCAGGTTAGACTTGATAGCTAACTTTTAGATGGCTACTGTTAACTGATCTCTTCCTAGTCCATGCTTCCCTATCTCACAGGGGTCATATGAGAAAACATTCATTAAAGATTATGGGTTGATTTTCTATTAAGAAGACACATAAGGAGCGCTTAGATGGTGTATTGGCAACTGTGAACATCCTAACGTTATTTTCCACGCAGTTAAGGTTACAGCTCCAAACAGCAGCAAAACACAACCCAGTTCACAAGGATGTATATCTGGAGGCCATGCAAAATGCCCCGAGGCCCATGGGCTGGAGGTGCCCATCACATGAGGCTATGGAAATGGAGGATGGCCGGAGAAGGCTCTGATGGGGATGCTAGGCAGGTATTCCTATTTCATTCCTAGCACCAGGTCTCTGCCAAATACACTATGCCACTGTTTACTCGTGGTCTTCTAACTTAAATTAGGGAACTGGCCTAGCAAATAGTCACCACAAGAAACAAAGTCAGCTTTATATCACCTTTCCAAATCCCACCTCCTAGACCAAATCAGGAGCTGCTTGGTGAGAACCTTAGCTGTGGTCAGTAAGGTACATGGATACATTACCCAGGGGTTACCATTAAAAGTTAGTTTCTGAGAACCGTTCCAACACTGTCTATGCATGTATATGCACATACAGAGAGACTCTGTATATTGTACATAGGATCATGGTTTCATCTTTACTCAGTCCTGATTTAAGCCTGTCAATGACAGGTTTGCTCAATAAAGAAAAATAAAAAAACTCATCTAAAATCCTGTACAGTACRTTTTAAAAATCCGTGACTAGATGCCAGTCAAAGAAAATATATGCTGATAGGAGACAAAAATCCTACAATCCTATGAAAGCTGTTGCATTGGGGATGCACTTTGCTTAGGTTACAGGCATCTTGCCATTCCCCTTGTGCCACATCAGACTGGGAACATTACGTTTCTCTACCATGCTAATGTAAATAACTACACAACGTAGAGTTGCATCCCCCATACTAGAAAAATTTAACTTTGTAGATCTCAGACCTCTTAGCTTCTAAGAAGTGTTAGTATAATATTCCTCCACTCATTTTACTGTTGCCTTTCCTGTCATTCATCTGAAGATTTCAATAGGATTTTAAAAACATGACTTGCTTCCTCCTGCCCACCACTTCCCTGTGTCAGTCTTTCCCTCAAAGTCGTTTTCATGGATTGTCAAGGATTTCCCAATTAATGTAGACAGGGCATTATAGTATGTGGTTGATCGGAGAAAGCAAAGAGCCCATTAGCTGTAGATGGGGGTAAGGGAAGAGCATGCATTCAGTAGTTATCCTGATGGATCTATCAGCTATGAGGTTCTCCAAAGGCAAGGGAGTCACTGGAGAGGGTGATGAGAGAACTGCAGAAACTTTCCAGTCAGCTGGAAAAGCCTACAGAAGTTTTCAGTGAGTAGGAAACTGAGGAAAACCCATTGGACATCACACAAAGGAGGGGGAAGTCAGTGCATGGCTGAAAGGCAGTGGAAAAGTGGATGCCTGGGGGTAGGAAGACCAAGTCAAAGGCTTGAGGAAACAGATTGTGTGGTTCAAACTTTTTTTGAACCTAACAAATATTAATTTTGGTTCAAGGAAAAGGCTTAGGTTCCAAGTTGGTTCCTATTTTAATTGGATCAATTCACATGTTTATAACTACAATAATTTGAAGGTATGTGATTTGTAAATATCAAATAAGATGAAATCTAGCATACTGCATACTTTTTGCTTTTTAATAATATCAGCCAAGTTTATTGGCTGTTGCATATAGTCTGTATTTCAGATGTATACATAAAATTGTCTTTCTTTTGTAGATTAATATCATTACAAAATATTACAGATGTTTCATCCTAACATAAATTATATCATGATGGTCAAGATACTGTTGTAACATCCACACACTGAACAGTGAAGAGGTACACACAGCTTTTTATCAAAATTAAGCAAGTTCCAAAGACCTGTGGAACCCTTTGCCCTCAGGTGAGTTGGCGTAGACTGTAACACATATTTTGGAGTCTGGGGGAATGTTTAATATACGTAAAAAGTTATGCTTTCATTTCTGTTAATGCCAAAGCTCAAAACATGTGTTTCAAATTCCACAAGYGTACCAGGTACTTGGAGATCACAGCCTACTGTTTTGCCTTTGTAGATGCCTTTTGCATGCGCCAATAATGCAGTTGGATCACAAATAGAAAAACACAAACAGAGAAGTGGGAAAAAAAAAATCATTTGCTGTTTTAGAGACCTGGCTGAAATACATTACAAGTACAAATGCTGGGAGAATATTGTATAGTGTTACATTGTGCACGACTTCATAACCATTCACAGAGTAGCATTTCTGGTGGCAAACTGCTGCTAAATAGCATTTTCCTGAGCATCACTAGGATATGCAATTAATCTTGTTTGCTGGGCATCATTCCTTCACTTTGGGCAGTGAGCAGAAGACCCTGATGTGCAGTTATAGAAAATACCGTTTCAGTGTTTTTACCTTGGCACACACACGGAAAATTCAACTAGTGGCTCTGGAGGAATCTCAAGTCTGCCACATAGGTGGTCTGCTGCCTGCTGGAGAAGTCTGGATACCTTTATATTTGGGACATAGTTTTTCTGTCACGCTACGCTCACTGCTCAGAAATTCCAAACTCACTCTTTAAATCAAGCCCGAGGTTTCTCAAACACATAGTTTGAAAAAATCCTGAGGAATTATTTTTAGCGCTGCCACAGAAAGGGTCAGAGAATCCCCGCAGAGGTGAGGTTTAGCCTATGTATAGGTGTGGCAGCTACCAGATTCCTAGGTGACTATAGGTGACACATTTCCTGTAGATTCTCACAGAAAGTCTCATTTCTTCCAGTCTGAACTCTGCTTCAGTCATCACAGAGCTAAATGCTATGTCTTTGCCAAAAAAGTAAAACAAAAAAAAAATGCCCAAACAGTAAGCGGGACTGAGACTCAAACCAGGATACTCAGGTTACAGAGTACACGTGTGTGTGCACGTGTGCGTGTGTGTCTGTACACCCTCTGACACGTACACATGCACACACAGGCAAATATGCATATTGTGCACTAAAAACATGTAATATCTGGGGTGCACAGAAACAAAACATGATCTTTCACCCAAGAAGCATCTATTCACCTTGTGCAAAGCGCCTCTTTCAGGAGACAGATATCCCCTCAGACAAATAGAAAGAGAAACTGAAAAAAAAAAAACAGAAAACAGCAGCAGAATAATAGCATAGCCCTAATGTAGTCTGGTCTGGAGAAGAAGCAGTCATGCTGCTAGTTGGCATAGATAACTATTAATTCTGATACAAAGAAACAAAGTCCTTGCTATTCACTCCTGGAAAAATGCAATCCTTAGCTGAGCATCTCTGTCCTTGGATCTTACGGAACTGAATTCAGCAGACTCAGCTCGCCAAACATAGAAGTCTGCATTGCCTATGATGATTGTTAGAAAATACCAATATTCTTAGGAAATATATTTATATTCTGTAAAAACCTGAAATATTTGTAGTGCCAAAACTACTGATGATTCTCTAATCATGCCTAAAATGGAATTTGTTGACTCTGAACAAATGAACAGCAGAAGTTATCTCAGTTCAATAAAACTGATTCATTGCATTTGACAATGCTGTTGTTCCTTAGGACAGTTACTGAACACTTCTTCAAGTTAGACAACTATATAGAGCAGAAGCTCAGTTTTCTTCTATTTCCTCTGCTCTCTCCAAATGTTTTTGACAGCTTTTAAAGGTGTTATCCACATGAGAACAGATTGGTTGTTCAAGACTTGCATCATGATGTAGCTACAGACTGTGTTTACATTATATGTTAAGCTTGAAGCGAAGGAAAGTGGCATCCAGTTGGGGATGGAGTAATCCAGAACTACCAGAATTGTGGCAGTGTTTCAACAAAGCCACACTCAAATATAACCCAGAAAGGAAGAGATGCACACAGAGAGAAAGAGTTCCAGTGTGGAAAGTAATACATCTTTCATGAACCTCAAGAAAGGTTAATTTGCTATGAATAGTGCCATAAGTCTGATTTCGGTTGGATGGCTTAATGATTACATGAAGGACAACAGAAGATACCTGGCACGGAAAGAAAAATTCAGGTCTAAAACAAGTCTGTACTCAAGGATCCCAAAGAAAGGAAGGATCAACCAAGGAGAAATATCCAGGTGGAGAGCTACTTTTCTCAGACTCATCACCACAGCATCTAGAAAGGGAACATAAGAGAGCACTCTCAGAAGCAGCTGATCAACAAAATACTCAGAAACCTATTTGCTCTGGTTCCACCTTATTGACAGATAAATCAGCTCCATAGTAGACAGTAAAGGGAGTACAGCAGAAGAACAATAAACAGTGGTCATACACGGAAAAGCTGAGGCTCCCTTCCTGTTTCTGGGCACATATTCCAGAAAACATAGGTGGATAGCATCTCTCTGTCCACCTATTTTAGGTAATGTCTTCACAAAACCAAGACATGACATTGATACAATCCAGACAATTGCACAAATGTTTCCCCAAGAGAAGCCATCTGATGGGCAGTGTTTTTAGGAATTTACCTCTTTCAGTCCAGGATTGCTTCAGGTGACCCAAGAGAATATAAAAGCAATGCATACTAAGCAATGGATATTTGGCTTGAATTACTAAGATTTCTCTGAAGTGGAGTCTGCTAGTCTCCCAACAGAAGGTGCAAAATCCCATTTGAGTAGAATCAATCTCATAAATCATAATATGACATCCAGTGGAAATAAACAAATGACTTCAAGGACCAAGTATTCAGATTTGATTCAAAAAGTAGGTCTGTAAAAATGAATCATGGCTAAAGTACCTGCCAACTTGCATTTGCATATATGTAGATTGAGAAATTAATTTTAAAAAGCAGGTATTCCATGGAAAAAATGACAATATTGCCTATACTAGTTAAACACACCATGGTGCTTATTTTATTTTCTAGTCTACCGAATAGAAACACAGCATATATAGCTTATCAATTTCAGTATTACAGGGTCTTGTTCATGTTTTTAAAAAAGGGAGGGAGGGGTCAAACATATATGAGCATGGATTTAGCTGTTTGTGTCAGGTACTTGTGATTTTTTTTTATACACATTTTTCCTATAGCATTCAAAAGCATAGTCACTATCCAGTGAAATTATAGAATGAAAACCCTTATGGATTGTATGAGAGAAAGATGTCTAACATAATCCAACTTGATAATCTCACTCAGTTAAAGGCTCTGATTAAAAGATCCTTTAATGACCACCGAAAGGCATATTCAAGCCCGTTCACTTTGTCCATCAAGTAACACTATACTTAGTGCTAGGTATGAGCATAACTGTTTTGCTGAGTCTGAATTGTGAAGGGAAAAAAAAGGGTTTATGTTATTAAGAAATGATTTTATATGAAAATAATAATCACCTAAAAATCCTCTACATGGATATTTACACTCTTTTTTCTAAAGGTGGACTTTTGCAAGGTTCTTAGGGTAACCACTAATAAGCATATGTTACAAATCCTCTGCTTTTGTCAATCCACCCTGGATATAAGTTGCTAAAGCCCCCAGCTGCAGAGCCTTGGCTCTTAACTTAGGTGCTAAAACTTGTGCTGTTCACTTTGCGTCCCTGATACGTCGACTAAGAGGGCAGCTGACACATAAACTGGGACCAATCCCAGACTCAGGCTGCTGTGGTCCCACATACTTGGATGAGCCACCCTGTAGCACATAACCCTCTAGTTAGTGTGCATTACAACCCCCGCCCCCCAGTCTCAAGATCCTGATCCACAGAGGTTATGAGATTTTAAAACAGCCAGCTAAAAGAGCTTTGGCTTCAGTTTTATGGCAGCTTATGCTTTGTGGCTGCATTCAGACCCTTCATGTCAGTCTAAAGGAGGTTGTCACCTTGAGTCCTCTCCACTCCTGTCAATAGCTGTCAAAGTTAAAGGCACTCAAGGATTCCTAGCTGCAAATCAAAGTGATGCTTTAACAAACAGAACTGCATTGAAGCAACATACATTTTCCTTCTAGGAGTAAAATTTGGGCTGCATTATTTTGTCTTTCAAATTAGATTAAATTAGTGAAAAAAATGGAACTTATTTATTTATTTGATGCAAGCCTGTACATTAGAGCAACACCGAGTGAATAATTACAAATTGCAGAACTGTACTCCCATTAGTCTCATGCTACCAAGGTTTCCTTACACCACACATGTATAACAACTTGTATTCCATGTGCTAAGTCAGGACCAACTCACTGACAACGTGTGGTTTTTTATTACTATAATTTCTCTCAAAATCATTTTGTGGAAAGAAATTGTGGAGAAAATCTGCAGGGCTGTATTTCCACTTGAAATTGTAGAAAGTTGTGGCTACCAGTACAGCAACACTTGGATTACTCTATCAGTGAGTTGCTGCTGGAGTCTTCAACTTGAATAAAGGAACAGAGAAGCTGCATTACTTACTTACAAAATTTTGAGCACATCCATAGTACACACAAGTGTAAGATCTGTAAAGGAAAATGGGATAGGAATTCATACAACAAATAGGAATAAAAAATGCCCTTCTAATTGAGAAAAAGCATAATGATTATTGTTGCCAGTATCTTGAGTTTTTAACATAAAATAAAAACCTACTAAATTCCATTGAAAATATTAAAAAAGGAGGAAAAGAAAGGAGAAAGAAAAAGAAAAATGGCAGCAGTAACAGAATAGCCAACTGGAATAGATATTTCCTTTATGGAAAAACTGTGGTTTAGATTTCCCTTTGGAGTCCTCTTCTTAAATGACAATTTTCAGAAACTGTTAGGAGAACATAGACCCCCCAAAAAGTGCTTTGAAAGTATTTCTTTTCAGTCTGAAATACTGATATTTATGCTCATAAAAAGTTTGCCTCCCGTTTTGATACAATGCCCAAAAAAGCCCCCAAAAAAGGAAGCAGCATTGCTGTAATTTTGTTTTTTTCACTGATCCCTAGAAGGGCTTTTTTTTCCCACCAGCTATGCACTGTATTGAGTTTGTCAGTTCTCCAGAGCACGGCTCTGAAGTGCATTATTTCCTCTCCGCAAAAAAAATAGGAGATAAAAATAGTACAAAAAGAACAGTTGCCATTTGGAAAATGAACAGACCTCATTTAAACAGATAAAGCTTATCTGGTAACAATTACACTTAGATTGAATAAGTTAAAATGTAGCTCCTTTGTCAGCCCCAGTTAGAGAAAGGTGAGGATTGTATTTCTTAATGTATTTGATGTGAACACGTTGTATAGCATGCATCTGTAGCTGCAGAGTTTAAAATTTCTCAGACAGAGAAATATCTCCATCGCTTGTTCCCATATGGAAGCTCCTTCTCCTCCCAGTAGCTCGTGGGACCAGGCCAAGCCAAGCCAAACACACCTAGTTGGCTTTTACAGTTTCATCTGTGGCTTCGTCACATATTTAGTAAGTCACAACCATGGGAGTTTGTGTAACAAAGTGGATGCCACAGACCCACATACTAACACAGAGTCTTACTTTCTTTCCTTCCCCTCAGCTACAGAGGCTTCAGTCCCAAAATACCTACTGGGACTGTCAACACCTTTGCTTCTCAGTAACAAGAGCCTGTGTCTAAAGGGCATCCCTATTTGCAGCAATTAAATGTATTTCAGATATTCACATAGAATCATAGAATCATAGAATCATTAAGGTTGGAAAGGACCTCTAAGATCATTGAGTCCAACCGTCAACCCAACACCTCCATGCCCACTAAACCATGTCCCTAAGCACCACATCTACACGTCTTTTAAATACTTCCAGGGATGGTGACTCAACCACTTCCCTGGGCAGCCTGTTCCAATGCTTGACAAYCCTTTCGGTGTGCTGTGGTTACCCCATAACATAAACATATTGCAGTATGAAGAGATTTAGCTTTTCTGAGCCACCCATTTCATTTTAAAAATAATAGTAGTCACACATCACTTCATGGATGTGTGCGTCCAAGTTTAACAGGATTCCTTGGGGAACACTAAAAAGGCGCATCAAGAGTGAAGCTTCAGGGACACAGACCGAAGGTTGATAGATATTTTCCACATGCTGGGTGCATTGGGGAAAAGAAGAAAAAACAGCAGCAGCCTTTGTATCCTTGACCCTTCGCCTACTGTGCATTTGGACAATCATATGCATGCAATCAGAGCCTAATGAGAGCCTGCGTAACCTGCCAAAGCAAAAGTTTGACCTCAATCAAAAAGTGATTTCTGCAAAGATGAAGGAGGATTAGGAAAAATGTATTCCAATTCCTCATCAGGCCAATGTTAGCCAAGCTGAGGAAGTTATCTTTGTTTTATTAAAGAAACCCTGTGCTGAAGTTCTGAATTACACAACAAAGCGCTGTGCCAAAAAAGTGCTCAGTAGCACGGTCACATCAGATTCTTCCCCACTATAATAGGGGATACTGCAGCTGGTTACATCTGCGCTGAACTGCTACTATAGTTGATTTCTGGCTGAATCCCAGGGGGAATTCTATAAGCCTGATAACAAACGTTTTGGTTGGTTGGGGTTTTTTTTAAGGAAAAAAAAAAGCCCAAGATATCTACAGATTTCAACTGTCTAAATGTATCACGTGACTCAAAACGTCTCAAGGTTTCATCAGCTCCAGATATTTCATACTGCAATCTTCACATATAATTTAAATATACTATTCCAGTCGGGAATGTAATCCTGCCTGCGTACAAGCAGCACTCTGCAGAAGATGCTAAACATTAATCTCATTACTGTAACATTGTAAATAAAATAACATGCCTAATGTGCTTGCTACCAGCTAAATTAACACGATTGCAAGGAGATGCTGGGAAAGGGAGCAAACAATATTGCATTTTTCTTCACAGAACAGCAGATGCCTTTATCCGCAGAAAACTCTTCAGCTTAAGAGCTGGAAGTAACTTCTCAGGTGCACAGTGAGATTGCAGATCTGCAGTTCTATGCTCCACTTCTGCCCACCAAGAAAGCTAGCCTGTGCTACAGAAATGAGAACAAGATGTTTATGGCATGAACTCAGTTAACTTGTAACCTCTATGCTGAGACATAGTGTACATTCAGGGGTTGGGCACCATTAACATTAATGAAAGGCTAGGATGTACATCCACAAGTTTTTACAGATGATGCATTAATGGGTATGTATCATACTTCCTAAGGGCACTAAATCGGCAAAACGGCAAACCCAAAATTAGACAGCTCTCACTAGAACACAATGCATTGAACAGCTTATTTCTTTGAGCAAATGGTTTTGTGTGAAGGAAATCAAAACTTAGGTCAATACATATGTGGAATGAATATAAAGATAAGCAAAACAAAGAGCTTTGCTTGTGACTCTGTGTAATGAAATTTTATATTTTACATTTAGTGTTTGCAGTGTTTGCAACTTGCTGGGATTTGGGTTTTTCTTTCTTTCTTT